>LKNJ01003758.1:72541-91912 GCA_002120245.1 Maccullochella peelii | reverse complement strand
GGCAGTTGGTGGGAAATACCTTCACTTGGAAGCTCACAGAGCCAAATGTGTAAGTCTGATTGCTTACATAGTTACATCGTATGAAAGAGCACGAATTTTCCTACATTCTCAGTAAAAATTATGTATGAAGATTGAAAATTGTGGGAACAGGAGCAATTTGAAGAAAAATGTTTAAGAAGATTTTCAATCTCCTTTCCACTCTGACAGTTAGGTCCCCTGCTCTAGCTCTCAACATTCCGCCACATACACACTCATGTAAAACTCTCAGAAGGGCTGAAAATTGCATGAAACTTAAATTGCGACAGTGTAAAAAGTATGAATGATATGAAAAAGCTGAATTAATGGCAGAAAGTCCCACGTGTTGTGAACGTTTTGAAGTTTGAATGGAGTTTCTAGCTGAAAGTATGAATGAGTTGAAGAGAGTTGAAAAACCTTGAACATTTGTCAATTTTCAACATAACCTCCATTCATTTGAATGGGGCCTGAAATCCTGGAAAACCTTGAATATCTTGAAAAGTATGAATGTTATCAAAATTCTGAATACACGCACACCATTCCCAATCAAGCNAATAATAATAATAATAATAAAGAATTTTTGCGTAGAAGAACATATGTTGTGAATGCTTCCAGCATTCACACCAATTAACTTAAAGGTTGGGTAGGCAGTATTCTTTTGGCGTCATTGGGCAAAAATGCCATAATAACCGTTCAGCATATTGTAATTCAACCGGTCTGAGAGAAAACCTCTACTTCTGCCCCTCCTCTTGGCTCTGTTTTCAGGCTTCAGAAAATCTATCCCGTGACGGGAGACTTTGACCAATCACAGGTTATTTCAGAGAGACGGTGCGTTCGTATTGGCTGAGCTGCAAATGCAGATGCACGTGCACGTCCCTTCAGACGGTGAAAGCTTGATTCAATCTGTGCGTGTGAATATTTATGAGTTCATGGTCTGTAAATATATATTTTATTTTAATATATATTATTTGGCAGCTTGTGTACTTTTGTGTGTGTGTGTGTGAGAGAGAGAGAGAGAGTCCTGGAGCCACCCAGCTGC
This sequence comes from Maccullochella peelii, assembly GCA_002120245.1. Taxonomy (NCBI): domain Eukaryota; kingdom Metazoa; phylum Chordata; class Actinopteri; order Centrarchiformes; family Percichthyidae; genus Maccullochella; species Maccullochella peelii. The sequence goes on along the minus strand of LKNJ01003758.1, from coordinate 90,858 downwards.
GACCGCGAAGCGCTGGAGAGGCGTCTTTGAAAAAACAAGTCGAGGGGGACCGAGGGATGAGGTTTCGCAGGGTAACCGACTCCTGCGGCTGCCGGTCGAAGTTGTGGGTTTGGTGGGAGGGGCTTAGCGGAGTGATACAAGGCAGCAGAGAGAGGCAGAAGGTTTTGCATAGGTTGCACAGATTTTGCCTACCCCAGCTTTAACTTTCATCTCACAGCTCTGCTGTCACATCAATACTTTGACTGTCTGAAGTCGTTGTCCTGCACATGCTCACTTGTAAAAAGATGATTAGATTTCCAGATACATGTATACAGTTTTTTGAGGAATCTAGTTGGAAAAATCAGGTTTCTCTAATCCCCTACCCTGATTACAGAAACTTTGATTCTTGTGTGCATTATATTGAAAAATCAGATTACTGCAGAAACCCGACAGAAACCCTTTAACTCAGTAAGTGCAAGTAAATCCACTGATGCTTAAATACTGCACTGTGCAAACAGGCAATGAAGAATGATGAACATTATGAACCAAGGTCTAAACAGACAGTTGTCACTGTCTTTCATCAGTGAAGTTGGCATTGCAAAAGCGCTTGTCCCACAAACCTCCTCTATAGAAATCTTTGCCTCTTGATTTTCACCCTGCACTATTACCAGAAACAATAGGTATGTTTGAACTCAGTTTGTATGGGATGACCTGTGCCCTATGACTATTTTGGGCTATAAAGCAACCTCCCTTTGTCCCATTATGAATTTTTGCTAATTTCCTGCAAAATAATAATGTTAAATGCACCGTACAGACTACCAAGGTTCACATTCATGTTTACAACTATATTAATGTCTTTGAATTACAGTAAGATTACAGTAAGATTTTAAATTACTAACTGTTTTGCCATTAGATGTCAGGAATCGGTTGGGAGAATGATGTGGTTCAATTGACAGCCATTGCAACTGTAGAATGGTTTTGCTAATAGTTTTTGTTAGAAACACACCAGGTGTGCCTTGGTGTGTCTCTAGTCTCAAAGGCAAAGCTATATGGATGATCAATATGGAGAATTCCACCACATGTCCTGACTTTTATTCACTAGCCTCTCCACACTTTATTTTTGCATAGACGGTTTCTTTAAACAGCTTCTTTGAAAAGCTGAGGCGAGATAGTGAGGTTTTCAGTCTAAAATTTTGCAGCAATATAGAGTACCTTTAAATTTGATCCCTTTTGTAAAACTTTTGAATGGAAAAAGGTGTCACAGTCTATGCCCAGATTTGGTCAAATCACCCAGCAGTTTTCCACATATGGTGCCACCTTGAGGCCCTACAATGATAAATCCCAGAATAAAAATACCTTACACCACAAACACACATCTCAGTGTCTATCCAGATTGACTGCTACATGGAGCCTGCAAGACAGAGAGGCACCAAACACCACAACATTCCCTTACCTTCCTTTTCTTATTTCTCTGCAGATTAAACAAACACAGACATACAACCACCTCGCGCCACAAAGACACAATCATGTGGTGCCTCCAGGACACACAAGCATCACAGCCATCCATGCTTTCCTTTTTGTCCCAACTTAGACAAACAAAGACAGACCCAACTGGTATTTTCCAGCGTCTGGTGACTTACCATGCAGCAGTGCCCTGCTACCCACTATAATGCCCCTCAGGCAGCCTAAATGTTCCACGGCACAAATCCAAAAACATATACTTACCGTACTGTGTAACAGTATCTTTGAGTTAGTGTGTGTGTGTGTGTGTGTGTGTGTGTGTGTGTGAGAGAGAGTGAGTGTGGGGTGTAAATGTATCCATGTTTGTGCACATTGTGTCTGCAATGTTCTAGAATATGTATGTGTGTGTTCATGTATGAGTTCATGGTCTGTAAATATATATTTTATTTTAATATATATTATTTTGCAGCTTGTGTACTTTTGTGTGTGTGTGTGTGTGTGAGAGAGAGAGAGAGAGAGAGAGAGAGAGAGAGAGAGAGAGTGTGTNGAGAGAGAGCCCTGGAGCCACCCAGCTACAGTTGGTATGTCTCCTGTCTCCTGTGTTTGGACTGTAGGGGAAAAGACCACCCTGGAAAAATCCCTATTTACAGCCCACCCCCCACCCCCCTTCTCACCACTATAATATTGATGGTTTCCTAACCTGTGCCCTTGAGTTACAGTTCTGAATCCACCAAACAGTCAATTACACTTTAAATATCTGTTAGAGGGATGTCTGTGAGCTCTCAGTGCTATATTTCTTTCAGCATGCTGAACCGCACTGAGAATGAATTGAGCTCAGTTGAACTTGAACTGGCCTTGGTGTGTATTTCAGCAGAGCAGCTCCTCAGTCACCCCAATGCTTCTCCCACTGCAGAAACAATAACAACAAGATTTGCCTAAAATATTTTTAAAATAGTCATATGCAAGGTGACATTTTGGGCAACTCAGCTAACAAGCTGGGTAAAATCTTTCAGTATGGTAGCTGATACTCCATTATGGGCTGTGAGATGACAGAAATTTGTTACCCAAAGAAAGAATGAGAAAGCTGCACACTTATTATTCTGATGCAATAATTTATTTCAACTTCAAGGTGAGATTTTGGCAAACTTCTTCTTCATAATAAAATCCAACAGTCGCCTGACTAACATTTATACTTAGTAGGACAGGTGTTTCAAATGACATCTCTCAGGACAATCAACTTAAAGCAAAGAGTCCCTAGAGAGGCCTTGCATAACCAAAAACATGTGCACATATCTAAAAACTAAAAAGCACAAAATGCAGGGTAAAAATTTGAATGGAAAACATTTAGTTATTTACATTGTCATTAGGCAAGGCTAATGTATCCCAGTCAATACCACATTCATTAGTCTAACATTCAAAACATGATTACAAGGGGCATAAACAGAAAATCATAGAGGACAAGCTGTCAATTGGGTCTAAACCCACTAAGATGCAAACACATAGATATGGGCTAAGGTCAAATTCTGCATTGAGGCTGAGAGGAGCCATAGTCTTTAACCTTGAGATCTAGAGAAGTCCTCACTATGTCTAGGCAAGTCAACCTCCTCAATCCCTATACTGTATATCAAGGAGAGGAGAGTGATTCATTTCAATGGAATGAGCAGCAACTGGGGCTGTTAAATTTTTACAACTATTCTAACCCTTATAGGCCAGTTCAAACCAAAGATTCTCGACGAGAAGAGTTGAAACTTACAACTACTTGCAATGCACCGGTCTGCGACTAGACGAGTGTACTGTTTCCATAGCAACGACTCTCTGTACTTCCATTCTAACTGCCGGCTTTTCAGGCATTTTTTGTACCAGGACATAATTTCTAGCATCTTAAAATATGACTGAGAATAGTGATAGTGAATTACTTGCTACAGTTGCATTTCTAGTATTGAAGCGAGCGGGTCCAGATGACGTGCGTTACATTCTACAACCAGCCACTGGTGACTTGACAAGCTGAGTCGCAGGCAACGCCATCAGCCGGCTTGAGTCGAGCTGAGGCGGGCCAGATCACACCACTGCAACTTTTCTAAACGTTCTAAAACGGTTTTTGCAAATCTTTGGTCTGAACTGGGCTCAACTCTCTTTTAGGACAGGTGAGAGATTATTCCACAGATTGGATTTTTTATGGAGGGGATACATTTGTATGTGCTATTGCATTGTGCACATGCAGAAATTTGTAAACCATCAGAGATGTTTAGATATGGTATATACCAACCTTTTCTATGATGACTGTCAACTGTCAACTCATCTGTTCACACATCTCGGTAGATCCAAATGTGGAGATTAATCCCCAACTCTCCCAACATGCCACAATGGATGCTTCTCAGTCCATGGCAGCATTTTCAAGCATTTTGCAGAGCTTAGAGGTCCACAGTGAAGATGCCTTAAACTCAATTCCTTGATCCCAATCCACTCAAATAGGGGGAACGTCAGATTTCTCTCTTCGAAGTTTTCTGCCTTGATCAAAAAAGAAACACTGACCCATACTGGGGCGGCACGGTGGTGCAGTGGTTAGCACTGTTGCCTTACAGCAAGGTTCTTGGTTTGACCCCACCGGTCGGCTGGGGCCTTTCTGTGTGGAGTTTGCATGTTCTCCCCGTGTCCGCGTGGGTTCTCTCCGGGTACTCCGGCTTCCTCCCACCATCCAGACATGCAGGTTAGGTTAATTGATTATTCTAAGTTGCCCATAGGTGTGACTGTGAGTGTGAATGTTTGTTTGTCTGTCTCTGTGTGTCAGCCCTGTGATTGACTGGCAACCAGTCCAGGGTGTACCCCGCCTCTCGCCCAATGTCAGCTGGGATAGGCTCCAGTCTAGATAAGCAGTATAGATAATGGATGGATGGATGTCCCATACTGCTGAAAATCTGAAATCATCTTCAATCATCATCAAAATTACGCTTACTTGATGTTCAACACATCACATTTTCACAGCAAAATGCACATACAACTCGGCCTTCTCTTGCAATGAGAGCGAACTTCGCTGTCCAACTAGGCTGAAAGGGCCTGCTAGATTTGCTTGCCATGACTCGTGCAAATTCGGGAGATGTGGTCTCCTCAGGCGGTTACTGGTTACGGCACTTCCTTGATCATTGATTTGGTATTGAATTTACTGGATCAGCAAATGCATTCCCATCTGGTTATTTATTCTATGAAGAGTTCCTCTATTGAGATGCCAGAGAGATTCCATTGTGCATTGTGCAATGCCCTCCTTGGTTACAATGGTTCAAGAAGAAGAGCTAATTTGGTGGAAAGAGGGTGTGTCATACCCAGTCCTACTGTGCAGTGGCTGAAGAACTGCTGCCTTTTTCATCATATGTAAGCATTTTGTTGGACAGAAACTTGTCTCAATTAGTTACTTTTTATGAGTTATGCTGCAAAACTTCAGTGTAACTCTCAAGTCTACAACCATACATACAGTGATGTTACATACATGTCTCAAAAAGTCTCAAATGATTTTGGAGTATCCATTCTATCTTATAGTGAGATTGAGCTTCTCCTCTCTAGATGGAGGCCTCAGTACGCTTCAGATGAAATGTGTTGTAATACGTGTTATCTGACCATGTCTAAAGGCAAAAGTGTTTAATCCTTTAACATCCAGTTCCCTTAAATTTCCCACTTAAGTAGCTTTAAGGTTGGAATAATCATCTAATTCCAGTATGACACTGACAGAATCCCATATATAATATGTAACATCAGACACCACACTGATGAAGGCAAGATAGCTGAAAATGTTTGGTGAATAAAGCATAGAGTCCTATCATGTTTGCTTAACTTACAGCTATGATTCTACTGACTTGTGACTGACATGGTGAAGGCTAGCAGCTTCCATCTGCTTCCAGTCTTTGTGCTAAGCTAGGCTAAACACTGGGCCTATCTCTTTACTGGGCCCACAGAGATGAAACCTGATAACCCCCATCCTCTCATCTAACACTGCAAAAATGTATGTTTGTTGAGGAAAGGTTTTGTCGTTTTGTCTTCTGTGTAACTACTTGTGAATTATCTCACCTACATCTGTGGGTGATGTGTGTTACAGAGCATAGGTGTCAACCAGAATTAACTAAGCAAAGAGGAGTGTGTGATGAAACCTCTCCTGTGGTTTGTAGACCACACATCCTGCTGCAGCTATGCTAATTAAACCTGCACGTGGTCTCACACACCGCATACGTACACACAAATTCTCTGAAATGTGTGCAGAAATGTGCACTGTAATACCTGAATGCACATGTGCACAAACACACACACACACACACACACACACACACACACACACACACACGGCCTTCACCTTTTGTTCCTCTTAATCAAAATCATACTAGCGAAGTGTGAATACACACTGTGAAGCCAGCAATCAGCACCCGACCACAAGCTCACCACCAGTCAAAGTGAAAAACACAGCTTTTAAACAAGCTGTGGAAAAAAAGGCTTTCAAGTCTTCATCTGAAATGATCACCAGTAACTGTCACATCACAGCTAGCAACGAATTCTGGTCAGTTAACAAAAAGTTCTTTTAACATGAGCTGCATGCTTGCATGTACAATGGGAGTAAAAACTGAAATCCACTCCATCCTTTATTTTACTTTACACATTTTGTCTGTGTATCACATCTTGCCAGCACTTTTCTGCCAGAAAAAAAAACGCTATGTGGACACAGGCCCTTAATCAAACGTAGTGACATCTTTTCTCTGAAATTCTCAGTCAATTTTTTTTCTGTTGATAGCTGGCATTCATTTTTTATTTCAGACAGGTAGGCATCACTATTTCTGGTTATTTCTAGTTCTTCTGTTTTGTATTCCAAACATCACTTCATGTGACAGAGGACTTTCCCCAAACTAAGCAGACACTAGCTGTTTAGAACAGCAAATGTGAAAGTCCTCCTCATTTGGCAATATGCTGTAAAAAACAAAGAAAAAAAATTGGGCCTCATGCAAGAACATTTTCGTATTCTTGTACTCTCTTAACTGTACAAACATATACTTGACAAACTTGATTATGGCATTATGATTTCAGGTCAAGCAAGTGTATTTTCCCCCTGTGGAGAAAGGCGACTGTACAGGACTCTGGACCACTCGCAAATTTCATTTGTAAGAGAAAATTACAAGTACTACAAAATGTGTGAATACCACAAATCCTCTTAAATCACTTGTACGTGCCACATAAGAACAAATCTGTTTGTATGAGTGGTTCTTACATGAGGCCCATTGTTTAGTATCAGTGATAGAAAGTAACCAAATCACTGTATGCATATATGAAAAGATCATAAGAAGGTTAGAGAAAGTTTTTGACCCAATGAGCATATGTTCAACAAGACTGTGTGTGTGTGTGTGTGTGTGTGTGTGTGTGTGTGTGTGTGTGTGTGTGTGTGTACATTCTGTGTACACACCAATGATCCCAGTAAGATAAAGGTTACAACAGGCGGGGTATGCGTCTGAAATTGGGTACCATGGTTTCCTGAGAAATCACATTTGGAAGCAATGGAAGATATCAAACAATCAAAATCTGTTTTGTACTTAAACTCACAAATACATAGTTTCAAATAAGATTTAACAGTTTGACCAATCAACTTTTGTTGAAAGCTCCAGAAAAAGCTAGTAAAGGGGTCTGTATACGTCATCAAACTGCTTGTCGGATGATTGAATAGAATTGAAACCCCCTCCCTCCAACACCTTTCCGATATCGGATTAGCGGGGTCTGTTTCCGACTGTAACTTTCCGAAACCAACAATCTAACATTCATACCTATTTCACACCTATGATTGGCTAGCTGTGTGGAGGTGAGCAAGTAAGCTGGGTTTTAACTCCTCTCTCCAAAACAGAACAGAATTCCAAGTATCTATATAACAGACAAATATCCATCCTATATGCCGCAAGCAAATAAAACATGATAAACTTTTAAAAAGTTTGAATGTATGAGAATGTGTTTTTAATTCCTGGCGTACTGCACAGGTCCAGCTGGCAAACTTGCCACACATGCAAAGCGACACAGCCAGAGGAAATAAATAAATGATGAAAATGAATGCATAAATAAAACACAGTGATACATGCAGATTGTGAAGGCAGAAGCACCCTCCATGTTTTCCGTGGATTATGTTCACTTGTGTGTCCACTTGCTCAAACCAACTCGTTGGCAGAAAAAGCATATGAATTGAATTGCCCCCTTGCTGGTCCCGTAGTAATGTAGGGGCCGTTGCTGATTCTGGGGCAGAGTGGCAGAATAACATGAGAGGCTTCTGTATATGTTTCCTCCTCTATAGCTACCTGACAGTAGGACAACAAAAAGTTTCAGCTGCAGTAGTTTTGACTCAGTAGCTCATTGTACTCACCAAAGTAATTACTAAGCACAGTGACATCACCAAAGTAGTGTTGTACCGCAAGCATGGTAGATGCACTTACTAATGTGAGTGTAATTCAATTGTAATAAACTGTTATAATCCTTAAACCAAATGGTTTTAGTTGCCTAACCTCACCCATACTGCAGCTGGAATAACCAATTCTCAATCTCACATTCTCTTTGAAGAAGATTGTAATATGAGCAGAATTGCATTTCTGCCAAAATGGGTTTTTGCAATGCAAAACTCTTCCATATGCACATAATTCATAGAGAATACAGTTGTCTCAACATATGATACAATCTTCTTTTAATCTCTTACCACAAACTGTGTGTCACAATAGCTTCAAGAACAACACAGCAATACACAGAAAAAACTCCCTACTGTGTGTGACATTGGTAGTGTCAGACAGTGTGGGGCCGTGTTGTCAACCTGTAGATACAAGAAAAGGGAAGCTTTCTGATTGACCCTTCACTTATTCACCAACTTCTGCTTTTCCTATTGAACCCCTACTGAGTCCGGTGTATCTGCTTTCCCAGTTTGATGTAGTGCTTAACGAAAAATGTTTTAGAAGAAAGGTAATGAAAACTAAATATGGCAGTGAGCTTTGCTATTGACCAAAAAATAAAATACAACTAAACAACAAAATAAAACCAAATAAATACATATTCAACAACCATAAACCCACAAGCATCACCTGGTAATGTACAATGTATAATTTTTCAGAAGACTTACTTTCCACTTACTGCATGTGGGACTTCCTGGAGATTGCACAACTCAGCACGTTGCTGTCTATCTTAAAACAGAGGTAAATCAATTTAAAACCTGTTCCACTTCTCTAGTACCAAAGTACAATAGCATGGTTGAGGCTGCATGCACACTAGCACACTAACATTATCTTGCTATGCAACTGAGAACACGGTCGTCAACGGCTCGAGTCAAAATCCCAGGACATTAACTTCAGTAATGTCTAAATCAAACCATCCAGTTAAATTATTGACAGATAACTTCATAAAAGTATACATGCACATGTTAACAAGGCATGTGCATATTTAGCTACTACTTTACAAGACGGAGTCACAGCAACAATGTTACACTCAAAAGAAAACAGCAAAGAACACACAACTTTGAGAGCTACCCTGAACCTAATTGGAAAATACATGTTAATAAGTGTACCACTTGGCTACATAGATTTATAATATGTCTTTTATTTGGAACAATTAAATGCAGCTGGGTGACAGATAAAAGATACGAAAGCGCATTGCATTCAGTTTGGAGGCCTTATCTCGTAATTATATATCTCACAATTGCGAGAAAACTATTTTGTAATTACGAGGAAACAATCTTGCAATTATGAGATCCTGATCTTGTAATTATGAGAAAAGGTTAAGGTGTTTATCATTGCTATTAGAGAAGACAAGGGCACAATGGCAGTACCAGATTTAGTTAGCTTTTATTTCCTTCTTGGTTTTAGACCTTGTGAGATATTGAATTCACTGTGTAATGGGAAGGGTATTATTGGGTGGTATTCTATGCCTTGAGTGAATAATCAGTTAGATGTGACTGTCTTGACTTCTCAGACCTGTCTAGATGTAATAAAAATAAAAATAATATGAGAGAGTGGCAGCACTACTGGGAGCAAGCTTCTGCATTAGCGCTGATTATCTTCTTACAGAACAGTAGTTATCAAGGCTACCAACAAGTAATCACGTGACCCTCAACTTGTATGTTGTAGCAGTCCCTTAAGTGTATCCCGTGTTGTATCCCTTGACCGGAGAGTCTGTCAGCTCTGTCTGACAAATTTTTATATGGAGATCGACTCACAATGCCCGGAGAATCAAGACGAGAACATTTATTACGACCAGGTGTGAATGCAAAGGCCCCGTGATCAGGTATTATTATCCAGATAGCATATCCAGATACGGTGGAAATGGGGTCTCATTGGATTTAGTGACTTGACATGACACGTATGCCTCTTTCACACCAAGGACCTATATTCAACCTGTGCTGATTTCAGAAAATGATTTCAGAAATCAGCGTCACGCGCATGAGTCCAACCCTAACCTCTAGGTTGCAATTGTTTGCAATGGGAGTGCCACATATTTACGCTATGCTACAAATGGCAGCAGCGTGACAAGGCACTGAGCTGCACGTTTGGTGTTTTGGCACGTTTCTGGTCGCTGAGAGTTGAAAAATGTTCAACTTTGGGTAAAACGCTGCGCTCGTCCCTGTCACTTTTTACCCAGCCGTCCTATCACAGTGGAGGAGGGGCGGGACAAATGCCACAAAGACCAACCATCACATCCTACATGTACAAGTGCTGAACAATGTCAAAATGTCATGAACATAGACCAGCTGGTCCGTCTTCTCTCTCTCCCTACTTGCAGAGCAAGTACTCTACCTTGTGCCGAGATTTATGCATTCAGTATTTGTTGATAACTCAGACTATCTGCGAAATTAGGCCTAGGTACTTGCAACATATACTTCCACGGATATTCCGTATCATAGCAGCCAAGCATCTCCAAAGTGCTCTCAAGCGCTCCCAGCTGGGCGTTTTCAGAATAGCTCCTGGTGTTTTCAGCTGGGAAAAATGCTTTGGTTCAGCAAGGTTGCCTTAGTTCCAGTAAAACTGTCTGCAGAAAAACTCTCTTAAAGAAAAATATGCTAAATTTCAATGTCATAAATGATGGCATGAATGACCCTCTAAAAGGCCTGGGCTGAAGAATCCAGCACTGGAATGCCTCAGTAATTTGTGGTTGGGGAACCTTGGTATTCCGGGTCTGAAAATTCTGGAGACCAGTAAGGGCAGTGTTGGTACAACAGGGAGTTCAAAGTGGGAGTACAGTGGAGAACCTGTTCTGCAGCCAGGACAGACTATTTGGACAGCTGGCACAGTTTAAGGAGACATGTTAGAGTGTGACTGAGTTTGTGGTTAAGAGTTGCGTATGAAAATCCTGTGGGCCTAGCAATCTCTGTTTGTCTCTGTCTTGATCTGGTCTGTTTGATAGCTCCACATTCTGTCTCTGTCTTTATTCACATTATCTCTCTCTCCCTTACTTTCTTTTCTCTACACTCTCTTCTTCTCTTTGCCAAAAAGTCAACCCTGCATTGTAAGCATTCACTCTGCAATTCCTGTCCCTCAATAAAAGGGAGACTGGGTTTCTGGCAGGCCATCCCAACAGCAATCCTGTGGCTTTGGCATCTTCAGAAATAGAGAGAAAGAAAGGGTGGGAGGGAGAGAGAGAAAGAGGGAGAGAGATTGTCTAGGATGTTAGAGTTTACCCAAATGCTTCCAACTGAGTTTCAGCTCCAGAAAATTTCAACTCAACCTTATAATCTACTCTTCTAACAATCCTCTGGACACTCTACCCTGCTGCTCTCCAACTCCCCAGGTCCTCCTGGTACAATTAAAACCAGGCTCAGAAACTGTGTATGTGTATACTGCCTGCCAGCCCCATGATTCTCTGGTGTTCAGCAGAAGCATCTCTGTCTTATTGTTGGTAAAATAACACACAGAGTATGACAGACTGATGAGCAGCACTGCAACCTCAGGATCACACTGTAACTTTAATGCACTCGTGTTGCTGGAAACTGCAGAACTCTACACAAGGAAGACTCATGACTGTCAGGGCTCATAGTTTTGGGATGAAACTAATTTAGACAAGTTTACAGATTATAGCATTACAACATAAAGCTTAAACAACTCTACATTATCAATCAGCCCAGTCTCCCTAGGAAACACATTCACATTCATCAAGTCCTCATGCCTAAATGACAAAACAGGTCATTTGTCTTCCAAAAACAATCTATATTAGCGTTTTCTGATCTAGTGCCCCTATCAGTGACTACGTTTACATGCACACTCATTTTTCACTATTATTCTGAATATGACAATATTCCAAATTTGATACAGGTCATGTTAACAGCATATTTCGTTTGGATATTCTGAATTAGGCCTTATTCCGAATATTGCATTTTCCAATTAAGACAGTGGAATATGTAGATATTATTCAAGTTTTAGCGCATTCAGAATATGCATCTCAGTTGGGGGTTTTACCACAATTTGCGACACACGGCTCTTGCCTGTTTACGCTCAGCTCTGTGCGTTGTAAACAAACCAACTAGCCAGCAGTTTGCAAGGCTGGGGTAGAGATGCATGTACAAAAGAAAAGCCCACGTTTCTGGTTGTAAGGAGAAACACACCTACTTTAAAACATTATGAATGTCTTCCAACTCAATCAGCTGACTGAAGGGTGTTTAATTTTTCAGTTAAACCAGTCAGATTTTGCCACAGCCTCTGTGAGCCAATCATCTCATTGCCGTCAAAATTATAAAAACTGTTCCGTTCTCTGCTGCAGTCAGCTGTCATTTCAGTGTTAGATCGATGCAACCCTCCTCCACCCCGTTCACCTCCAGTCTTCATCATAACCGGTCTTCCTAGTGAGCCCATCAAAAGAGCTCATTCATCCAGATCTTCAGCCATTGCTCTTCACCACCACCACCACCAGTGTCTAGACTCCATTGGGGGATATTCCTTTACAGCTCACAGCATCACTATCCCCTTAAAATAATGACATCACGATGGGGTCTAATTGCCAAACACTCCCTTTCTTCAACCTTCTTATTGTGCAGTTTGTCAATAAGTCAATTTATTATTCTTTAAGTTCTGTAATTAGGTCTCTCCTGATTGAACTGAGGACGTCTTGTACAACAACATTGACCTTAGTTGAAACATTCATATCAGTGCATTAGTCAGCATTAATTATGCCTACATTGAGTGCCAGTACAGGTAGTAGAGTACTCCTAATGTGGTGGAAATAAAAGTATAGAAGTTGCGGTGGTAAATGGGCATATAGCATGTCTGAGTTTTATCCTGGAGTTGAGAGTTTGCTTCCCTTCAGAGATCAACAATTAACCAATCTTTCCCTAAACTTAACCAAACGTTTTAGTTGCATTCTTTTCTGTCCACCTCAGGGTAGCAGAAAAAGCTGTAAACACAACACTGACATATTATCACCGAATAAAATTCTTATCGCAAACATTACAACTTTACATGCACCTCACACTGAGTAACATGAGTATTAATTTAGAATTTACAATAATGTTTCTGTCTAATCTGTCTAACAAATCAAATATTCATCTTTTTATCTGTTTTTGTCTCCACCAACTCCTGAGAAAGATATCTGGCTCTAGCTGCTAAATGTTCCATGTTCACCAGCTAGCATCCTAACCATATTACATGCACAGATATTGTAGAAATGAATCATTTTCAAAACACTGGCATTTAATGGACAAAAATGTCATTAAACATAATCTGTGGTTTTGCAGAATCATTCGTTCTGTCTAGCAACTGAGCTGCATAAGTTAGTCCAGCTCAACCCAGTTCACAAGGGAAACACAGTAACTCATTCAAGCCATTATGGTAAAGTGTACTGTGATGTGTGGTTATCGAGAGACATTGAAAATAACCTTTAATTTAAATAACTTTAACACATGCATACTGTACTGTATTGCAAAACAAACACACACACACAGCCATGTTGCATTTGAAAGTATATTTCCTTGAGCACGTTTCCCCCACAGTGTGATCCACCTCTGTTTTAGTTACATCCACTGTTGACAGGCAACTAAAGAAAACAAGAGAGGAAACAAGACAAAGAGTGAAAATGAGGTCTGTTTTCATGAAGCCAGAAGAAAGTTGTTACTCTTCACCCTTAGCTGAAGAATGAAAACATTCAGTTGCTCTCGGCCAGAATGTGTGTGTTTGGGCTTTCAGAGTGGGTACGTGGGTGTGTGATGTTACTGGTGGAGTGTTAACGGCTAATAAATTACTTTTTTCTCTCCAGTCAGCCAATAGGATCCACATGTAGCCAGTCAAAACATATACATCTATGTGCACATGCATGCATACACATACACACACAAATTTGCAGTATTCAGGACTTGTTGTTTGTAGAAAAAGAGTTTCTTACAGTGAACATACAGTGAACGTGGGACCTTTGGGGCCCTGGAGCAGTTGCCCGCTTTGCCCAGCTGGTATTCCAGCCTTGGTAAACACACACACGCATGCATGCGCACACACATGCATACAAATATGACTGAAACAGTATCCAGGTTGTTAAAACTCCAGTGAAGTTAAGAGCCAATAGCTCCTCTGCTGCTTACACAAACTCCTTTACAATACACACACACACACACACACCTCACACCTCTCGACTCTTCACTACCCCGACCGCTTTCATTAATTCCCTCATAAAAACTCTCATTTCAACAGATAATATTGTATAACTCCCCTTTAACATGGCCACCCAGGTGATTGTGTCATTTTTTTTTTTTTTTAATGACGTCAAACTTCAAGAAGCAGCTGATGCTGACTAATATTGGGTTTTCAGGTCATGTCAAGTGTTGCTTTGAACTACTGCTTGTTGCTTTGTTTCCCACTTCTACACATCTGAAAATGAATCAAGCTACTAACAAGTCAGTGTGGTTTAGGAATACAGATTTTATCAGCCTGTTTTGACTGCCATCAAACAGCTAGTTGCAGATGTATATGAACAATATTGACTTCAACAGACATTCACTGACCAATATTCACATTCATACATGTCCTCGGAACTGGAACACTGCTGTGTTCTATTGTTAGGTCATGAGTCTTGCTCAAGGCCACTTTAAAACAGGTCCAGGGAAAGGATTTAAACTTATAATATTCAAGTCACAAACCAATGTAAAATTGGAGGGTATTTCCATGATTTTCTTGAACTAAGCCATCTGGTTAAACTAACTAAGCAGTCTGGTCTCCACTCCCATTGGGTTGAAAACCAGCTCATGAATGTGTAGAACAGGTTATAAAATACTATGCTTTTAGCCTGTATATTTAATTCCCTTATATTCCACAACATCCAGAGAGGGTAAAATGTTACTCATCCTGTCATTCCATGATTTTCCAGAAATCAATGACTAGTGCCAATGTTCTCTGATATACATTTTATGATTTAACACAGAATGTAGATTTGGCATTATATCTTTGTTTTGTTTTGTTTTTTTCAAAACAGCATTCAGATTAAAAGGCCATTGAAACTGATCAAACTTGACAGAAACACAATCCTATCACCAGACAAGAATGTCGATATTGGATGATTTTGCAAAACCCCAGATTACGTCCAATGCGAAGGATTTTAAAATACTTGCTTCTACAATATCTGCGCATGACAATTAAGATATATGGTTAAGGTTAGGGAAAGATCATGGTTGTGGTAAATAAACTACTTAAGGCATGGTTAGTGTTACTTTGTTAAGGATAGGGAAAACATTGAGGTTAATGAAGTGGTGGATGTTAATTGCAGGCCTGTGAAAGTCAAAACAAACTGTTAACATCACAAGTCACGACACTTTCCCAGTTACTGTTCTCTGGCAAATGATAAATGTAATGACGAACAGGAGGATGAGATGCATGTTGGCTTGAAGACTGCATGGAAGTAGAAGATTTTTAGTAGGATAACAAACAAACAACACCAAGAAATAAAGGATGAGACATATAAAACCAATGTTAAAGTCGACAAAGTCGAAGAACTCATCACAAAGGAGTGGCTACAATCAGTCGAGGATGTAATGACAGAATTGTTAAAACTCCAGTCCTAATTTTTTAATAGCAACAAACAGATCAAAAGGGTTGATCTAGACTGAATAACATGAGGATAAACTCTATAGCCAAGGAATCAAAGAAGAACTCAATGTCCATAATAAACTGTGTTGCAGACGTTAAAAGAAAAGTGTCTGCCACCACCAACTTCCATATAGAGACTGCCCACCTGGCACTCGCCCCCACTCCGCCAGTTGGAGTGCCTTCGAGATCCATCATTGTAAGATTCTTGAGCTACAGTACACATGGAGTCAACAGTCAAGTTGACAAGCCAGTAAGGCATCAACTAGAAAGTGATCCCTCACCAGCTTCCCACCCAGCAAGCACTGTGTTCAATGGGGCACTCAGTTTAGTCAGTAACACAGATGCTGGGGTGAACCAGGATCTCTTTGGTTGTTGGCCTGTGCAGGGTGCTCCCGGGCACCGAGAGAGTATTCATTTTGTTCAGTCCACGTGATATTTCTACAAAAGATTTATAATTCAAATTGTAAGAAGTCTTGAAAATGTTACCAATCTCACTCTTCTGCAGATAAAAATGCCACAAAGAACCACTGTGAGCAGAAGCGAAACTAAATCAGAACTTTAACATGTTGTATTTTGCTGTTGGTATGAAGGAGGAGTAAGAGTCATATGAGACTTGTTTGATGATAAAAGTTATGTCCCTTGCACAAGTTCAAAATACTTTTGGATTTGCACAAAAATAGGTTTTTGTTTATTTTCAAGCCTGCCAATACAAATGTTGAGTAAAGACAATATGGCCCTCCTTGGACCAGTCAAGAGGTGTATAATTAATTTCACATTTATTTCATATTTTCATCATAGCTTGCAGAACTATAATGGACATAATATTGAAAGACGACCTTCTTTGTTTATGATGAAGATGTTTGGGAGGAATGTATTCGGGCCTCCCAGTCTTTTTTTCTTTGTAATAAATTCAACAAAATTGATTTAACAAAATTGATCCCATTAGATCACCTTTGTGTATTAAGTATAAATTGACAGCTGTTCTGGTCATGTATAACTAAAAGATCAATACAATTTTAAAGCACAGTATTTGTAAAGATCCGAGCCAGTTTTTATTAGGGACGCCAAGTAAAGATGGAACCTTGGACTCATGTAGATCTAAGTTGTTTTCTAACTTTTTTTGGCAATAAAATGCATAATAGTTAACTGGATCCATGAAAAACACACAATGCTATAGAGAACGTTGCTCTCCTTGGCTTTCTGTCTGCATAGACCAACAACATTCACATTTACATAAATCTCTCTACACAAAGCACATTTCTATTCCAAATGGCATTACTTTTATAATTATTGGTGAGTTCTTTAAGTGATGGCATAAATAATCACAACAGAACCTCAAAAGAACCCAGTGGGACTATCTGATGTGTTTCAGCAGTCAGTTTAAACACAGAAAGCTCTGGTGTCAACATGTGCTGTTTCTACAAGGATTATATTTTCCAAAACTACACTCTGTGTTAAAAATGATGCCTCTTTATGTTTCTACCTAAACTGCACTGTACTCTCCAGATTCCCTATAAGCTCCAGCTCTCCACTGTAACAGAAGTGCACCTCGGTCCAACTAGGCCCACAGCTATGCATGGAATCCTACCCCTCCTTTTCCTACCAGAGTTCCTCTGCTTTCTGTTTTCTCCTCCATTCCCATTTCAACTGTGGAGTTCGCGCTCACACATCCCTTGACAATCTGCTCACATAAAGTGTTATAATCCTCCCTAATGAGTGCATTGTCATCATGATAAGTGTACCATGGTGTAATATGTGAAAATATGTCAAATGCTCCTGACAGCAATGTCATACACATCAGTATCAGATAAGGTATCAGATATATTAGGCATGTCATAACACATAGTGTTATTCAGGCCTGATGCTGATTTGATTCAGTAATTATGACATGGTTGTGTTGCTCTATGACGCATTGTGGGTGCACTTTACATGCAATGTTGCAACAAAGGAAATGGTTAGATATATACGGTGCAGCTGAAGCCTGGGGGTTGAAATGTCAGACTAATGACTAAAGGCAACTGCCATCATGCTGCACTTGAGCAAGGCACTAACCTCTCAACTACTGCAGCAGAGGTGCTAGCGACCCAAACAGCTGAAGACTGTGACTGAACTAGGCAGCTTGTCAGCAGATAAGTATGTATATTTAAAACAGGGTGCTGTTGTAAAGTAACTCAGTCAACTACTTGATTGGCTGTCTGAGTAATCCAGCTACACTACAAGAAGTGCACTCTAAATTTACTGATTTCTACTCCCACATGGGCAAATACAGCAAATCATTTAAATAAGAATAAATTAGGAGGTAGTTAGCTTTCTAATAGAATAATTAAATCAAAAAATACAAAGTGAAAATTGCCAACATGAGCCAATATCATATCTTTCTCTTAGGGAATGACTTACCACATGAGTTGCATGCTCTCTCTCTCTCTCTCTCTCTGTCTCTCTCTCTCTCTCTCTCTCTCTCTCTCTCAATTCAAGTCAATTCAAAGGCGCTTTATTGGCACGGGAAACATGTTTACATTGCTAAAGCAAGTGTGAAATATAAAACATGTACATAAGTAGAATTGTGATTTTGTTCTTAGAAGTATATACAGTATATACACATAACTAAAAAATAACTTAAAATAAAATAGAAAAATAAAATAATCATAAAAATGTAGACTGTAATGTAGAAAATACAAATACAATCTCTCTCTCTCTCTCTCTCTTTCTGTCTCTCTCTCTTTCTGTCTCTCTCTCTTTCTCTCTCTCTCTCTCTCTCTAAGGTATTCCAGAAGAAAACTTTAACAAGGGCTGGAGGAGGCCCAGGCCTTCGCATGTCAGACTCTGAACAAGTGCCAG
>LKNJ01003758.1:46145-72476 GCA_002120245.1 Maccullochella peelii | reverse complement strand
CCCCCCCCCCCCCCCCCCCCCCCCCGCCTCTCTTTTTCTATGACTCTCGCTCCCAGTTCCTGACCCTCTCAGTGCTATCGTTCCCTCGGTTCCCCCGAGTCGGCACACCGTGCCGGCAGGAAACTCAGCCAAGTGGGCTTCCTGAGCGAGCGGGAGAGGAAGTGCAGTAATAAAGGAATAAGGAAGGGGGTGTGGGTTTAAAAATAACCCGCCTATATAAGCTGAAGCAAGAGCCCACTCTCTGTCTCAAACTCTCACTCTCTGCTCCAACACTGCTCTGCCTTGGCCAGAAGCTTGCCTCTGCTCTCTCTCTCTCACACACACATACACACAGAACATCACGGCTTTCCTGCCGTGCAGAGGAAAGTGGAGAAGTCAAAGCAGGTGTTTCCAAGAAGTTTAACAAAGACATGAACTATGTGCGCTGAGGAGAGTCACTTTATCCCCAAACAGGCTTCAATAACTTTGACAGAGGGAGAAAGTCTCGTCTGTTTCCAATAAAAAATCAAGGCTCGTAGCAGAAACGCATTATTCTGATAAGCCTCGGACAACTGATACTTTTCCTCTGCACACTGTAAGCCAGGCTGAATTCATTGCACGCTGACAGTAGATTGGTACAGTGCTGTGTATGCAGTCATGAAGCCCTGTGTTTTTAAGGTGTTTTAGCTGAGTTTAAAAACTCTGTGGTATTGCTGCTTTCAGCGTGTTTTGTAACCCTCACACAAGACTGGCTTTGCACTCAACGGAAGAACATTTGTAAAGAAGCTAAAACACACAACAGCTGTATACTGATTGTTTGCTCTTTGTGATTTGCAACATGTGTAACACTACGTTCGATGAGATAGTAGATATTTTTTATTGAATAGTGGCAGCTGAAGAGAGACAGGAAAGGCGGGAGAGAGAGAGAGAGTTGATGACATGCAGCAAAGGGCCTGGGCTGGAGTCGAATCCCGGCCGCTGCGGTAAGGACTTAGCCTTAGTATATAGTACGCGACACCACACCAACACATCTTTATATTGTTTGTTCTATATTATATTATATACGGTGAACCAATCTGTCGCTCTTTGCACCTGCTGACATTACAAAGTTATTAGTTACAACCATTAAGTGTGTTGACAGACGATACAGTCAGACATGTAAATCTGTCAAGGCTAACATCATGAGAGACTGTCAATCCAAAAATATGATTTTGGAGAAGGCATGTGTGTACTTGCTTAGCTGTTCCTTACTGAGTGTATCTCCAGAGACAGGAATGAACTGGTTTAGAATCTAAATATACATTTGAACTATTTAAAAAACATACAGCTTAAAGGCTTATAATCCTGAAATGGGCAAGAATATAGAAATATCAAGTTAAATTGAGTCACTGTTATTTTCAAAATCATTAGGGCTCAAATAACCCAGTTTCATGATTTGTTTTACAATATGTGACTTTTATTTTTTAAGTTTGTATGCCCCAACATACATTGCCCATTTAGGTATAGGGTGTAGGTATTTCAAAATGTGAGTGAAATTTAGCATCATAAGATTAGTCTCAAACTTTCATATAAACATTCATGTCAAAAGCACAGAGGAATTTAAAACCATTTTAACTAAATTGTTTTTGTGGCCATAAGTGGAAACAATCCAAGGTAAGTCGAAATCTCATTAGTGGAAGGTAAGAAAAGCAGTTCTGAGCATTTTGTCAATGCTTTGACAATGCTGAGAGTGGACTCACTTTGAATTTACACATTTACACATGATGTGGGTCTGTGCAGTGTAGCTCCTGCAACCTTTCTTTGAATTGCTTACAGATACTCTGCGCATTATCCAAGGAATTACCTCCATGTTTGATGATTGTGCACCTGATTTGCCTTCAGGGGCAAGGTTCAGTGCCAGTTCGGGTAGTAGTCTGTACAATACATGCACAAGTTCATGTCCTGTCACAGACCTGTAATTAAGGTTCACGTTTTTATTAAGGGTAACCATGATCTGTCCCTAACCTTAACCATACGGAAGCTGTAATCCAGGGTTTTGAAGAATCATCCTGTATATCTTATATAAAGTCTGACGATAGGTTGAGATACTTACCATGTAGTTCTCCTACTAGTTCAACTACTCCAAATTATTTATACTCTAAACATTTTGCAATGTGTTCTTGCTCACTGCCCACATATCCTTCCTACCTATAAGTATGTGTCATCCTTTTTCCTCATCATTAGAGCACATAGTAGCTCTGAGAATGCTGCTGCTGCTGTGACTGCTGTCCTCACTGTGGCCTAATGCATGAAGCTCATTGTCTTCATCACCCTTAATCTCTCATCTGATTCTGATAAGCCATTGAAAGGCAAAACTACTATCTGCACCTCAATCTTTCTTTGACCATATAAGATGTTGATGTAAATTCCCTGAAAAGATTACGCATTGATAATCTACTGATGGTGATTTATTTAAACTTTAAATTCAAACTTCAAATAAAACTTTTGCCTTTTATGGATTTCCTGGTTGTAAATGCCTCAAAACAACACTGAGAATCACTGTTTTTATGTCCCCATTTGGGCGATGTATTCTCAGGAATACAGATATTTCAAATAAGTCAAATTGCCAGAAAAGGGCGGACAAGAATTTAACATCATACAACATAATAAAAACATTGTAAAGCTGCAAAATATCAACACTTACTTCAGGATTGGTGACATTTTCACTGCAAGCAGACATGTTGAATTAAAAAGTATATATACAGTTGATCCCAGAGTGTGGACATAAAGTCACATGACCACAGTACTTTAATCAATGTTTCCCACAGAAAATTGGACACTTCTACAGCCTTTCAACTGTCTGTATCTGTCTGTATATGCCCATTTTGAATTGAATGTTTTCATTTGGGAATGAGTCTCAAAAAGTAAGTTTGGACTGCTCTGAAGGTCATGTGTTTGCAGCCAGGCCCATCAGCCTTGTTGTGCCGTGATGTTGTGCTCAGTCTAAACAATGAACCAGATGAGCACTTTTGAGAGCCTCTGAGGCTCGCACAGAGAAACACCCACCCAGCCAGCCCGGCAGCCAACCCGGCAGCCAGGACTCACTTCCACATGGAAATCATACACCGCTCCATCATGGTGTGACAACAGGCCAAAAAACACAGACTCAGCCTCTCAAACACAAATGTATGCATACATTTCCATGTAAAATCTAATACTTTCAGCATGCTGAGTACAGCTTTCATTGCTGGGTGAGAGAGCACAAACAACAGACAGCACAGGTCCACTGTTTGCTGTTCATGTCTCAATTAAAGGATCAGATCGCCTTAACGCAGTGTGAAAAAGTAACTGGGAGAGAAAGAGCAAACAGTGCGGTCCTGCTGTGTGGGGAGAGTATGTGTTAAATATGTATTCAGTTATAGCTACAGCACCATCAGCACGGACACAGGTAACTCCAGCACACATGGACGATGGACGAGCCATGAATCAGTTTGTTTGGAGAATGAGAAGACAGGAAAGACAAGATGGAGATGAAAGTGGATGAGTCATTGGAGACATGAGATGAACAGGGTGGAGGAAATAGAGGAAGAAGACAAACATTCAGCAGAGAGCAGAGTGACAGAGCTGGAGAGCTGCTGCTTTTCATCTGGTGAACAACTGTTAAAGCATGTAGAAGCATGCTATCATTATCAAAGTGATAGCAGAGGCGGGACGCTGGCTTTGGCAGTGACTTCTAGATGATAGGAACAAGTGGCATGTTCTGTTAGTGAAAACTGTGAAGTACAGACCAGGACTTTCTCTGTCTGGATGCAACAGTCGCCTGCCACAGCTCCAACACTGCCACTGCTGGCAAGGAAAGAAAGACAAAATGGGAAATAGAATGATTATTTATCTGCATTTATGGTTAGATATAAAACCTGAAGATGAGTTTAAATTTAAAATATGTAATATTATATATATATAATATATATTCATCAAGATAAGGACATGAGACACAACACTGCTGAGTGAACTAATAGATTGAGGGCTGTAAGTGTAATAAATCTTAGTGTTGAAATTACCCCCACTTTTTATACAAACCTGAAACATTTCAGGCCACATTATTAAAGGAACAGTCTGACATTCTGGTCATGTTATCCACAATGAGAGGAATGATATCAGTGTCATCTCTGTGCATCAAGTACAGAGACAAGTCTGAGAGAGAATGCAAAATACAGGGGGTCTCTGACCTTGCTCCAGAAGTAGATCCCTATGCAGTTAGCTACAGTACTATAGCTAATGGAGGAATTAAGTGAAAAGTTAGTATGACCCATAGTCAGAATGGCCGCAATTATGAGAATAAGATCCGGGTCGAAAAACACCGCAATTTTCTTTAATTTTAACATGAAGTACCCTGGAAAACCCAAAAATCACATTTTATTTTATTACATTATACTTATTTTTACACATCCATTACAAAAGAAACAGCAGTAAAGCTGGGGGTTCATTAGGTCCAATATACATTCAAAAGCCAGCAGGAACCCTACCTAGATATTATCATCACCCATTGTTTAGTAAATTCATAGACACACAGTTATGACTCTGGGTAAGACACAACATGGATTTCCCAAAGTGGTGGAGAGTTCTGAGAACATATGACAGTGATTTCTCCAGTCTGATACGAGCACATCACCACAGGGACGTCAGCTGCTGAAATGTTTGACTGTAAAGCTGCTTGTTACAGTAAGGTAAGGCTGAATGCATCACTGGGTCAAAAAGTGATGTCTGAATCATCCTCTGCAGCACCGTCAAGACAGTACTGGGAACGCATGCTGTGATCACACTGAGGCTCAGCTGTACTCACTGTGACTGTTAATATGAATCAGTGAGCACTTTGCGGATTCAGTTCCCATATAGGTAATGATGGTACAGTATGGTAAAAGACTTTTGGTGCTACATAACATCACCTGAATTTGTAAGTGAAAACCACAGAACAAGGAATCTAACAGTCAGTACATCCAGTCAGGCAACCTGTCATACTGATTACCACACATCAGAAGTATTCAGATGAACACACTTTACTAATATACTCTCACACACACAAACTGTCATGCTGGAAAACAACACCACTAACTGACTCACTCAGCATAAGGAGGTTGGGTCACCATACTCGGTTTTTCTCATTACATCCATGTTTTCACAGCCTCCTCCTTCTGCTGATGTGTGAACAGCTGGCAGGTATCCCGCTTCAGCCAAGCAGTGATATACCAGTGAACTGCATCTTACTACTTGATTATGAACCATAATGCTAAATTGAAACAATTCTGGATCTATAACCACCAGGATAACCAAGACTCAATGTTGCTATTACTCAAACTGAGAAACTGAGATCTATTTAGGTGAACTGACCCTTTAAAAAGTCGATACCTGTAAACAATACAGGTGTGTACGGAGACTTGCACTCCATCCATGCTGCTGGCTGTAACAGAGTTAATTGGTTGGTACATGCTGCACATCTTCCCATGCTTTTTTATGTGCTGCACATCCACTCAGACATACTAACTACAATGGAATGTCACCAAATCACCAACGGCTGCCAGGCCTCCAAAAATAATTGGGCGACTATTAAAGGTCAGTCAGCCTTGAAGGAGAATTTCAAATCTGCATTCACCTGAGGGCAAAACACTGTAAAAGTACATTATGTTGTACGACACACCCCTGTCCTTTCTCTGTCTTGGCTGTACATCTGTCATTATTAACTGAGAAGAAGCTCCAACACAGGCAAACTTTTAGCGCAGATTGCTGTTAGAAATGTTTGTCATATATCCCTTCTTTTTCTTCAAGGGTCATTAAAGGATTTAGTGAAGCTGTTCACACACTGAAGAAACGTGCTATATGTCAGCAGGATGGCAGACTACCATTTTGTTTGAAGGATATTTCTATGGTATGTGAACTAGAATGATTGTTGAGTCAGTAACACCCCCTATGATAAGCAGATGTAAGGGATACGTAACATAGATCTGATGTGCATGGCAGCAGTGTTCCTCCCTTTGCACACCTTATGAAACAGGCTTGAAGGCAGGGCTGGATTATCCACTGGTCAAAGTGGGCTACCCCAGATCTTCAGGGGCCCTAAAGGCCCCAGACCCAATGTATATCCGATGGTTTGTGGTAATTTTATTAGATGCAGATTTGTTTGGGATGGGCTTTGAATTATTACAACAGTGGAGGGTATGCACATCCAGATATCACAGCAACTGTTGAGAAAGGAAAGTGTCTGTCATTGGTGTTGAGATTGGAACCAGAAACTTTCTGTTCACAAGTTCCATACTGACACGCTTTACATATTAAAGATTACATATTAATGATGGATGGAGGAGTAGGAGGTGGTGTGTGTGTGTGTGTGTGGGGGGGGGTGCTTATTGTTCTCTCTGCCGATACCGATGCAAAAACCGAAGAGCCGCCTTATTATCTTCTCTATCTATTATCATTCATTATACCTGAATGAGGCTTCACGGAGCGTTGTGAAGTAGAGAGAGAAAAGCCGAGGTGTAGCTGGCGCCTGGTGGCTGAAGCCTGCAGCAGAAAACACCCCCTGCGCTGCTCCGCGAATGACAGCCGGGGAGGAACCGAGGAGTGGCGAGTTTTTGTGAGGAGAACTGTCTGATCCGAGTCAATCGTGATCGGAGGCAGGCAGGGTCTCTCTCTGTCTGCTCATCCTCTCACAGAGAGACAGAAAGAAGTTTCACATGAAAGGATCAGAATTTTTATTTACCAAGAGGATTTTTGCATATTCATCATATGCCCAGCTACATAGTAAACAAATAAGTAGATGAAGCAAACCGTTCTAGAACACCATAATTAAATGGAGGAAAGCCGCATTATTTGTGTGCGTAAAAGCACCGTATGCGCAGGGCACCTGCAGCAGCTCTCTTCCTCTTCGAGTAAAGCCTGTGTGCCCTTTTAGTATCGGTTTCGTTGCTCTTTTTCTCAACAGCGCATTAATTGCTTATCATGTCTTTTAGTGGCGCTGGTCTAGGGGCGGTCCTTCTCTCTCTGCCCTGCCAGTTGGCCAGGTTTGACGGATGGGCGGGTTCTCCTCTTCCCTAAGGTTAAGTAGCTGCCCGCAGCGGAGCAGAGAGAGCATTCCGCACCAGTCCTCCTCTGACTCTCTCACCACCTCTCTGTCTCTGACTCGCAGGAAAACTCGGGACTTTTATACCGAGGCTAAATTTAGGGGCTGGCCGGTGCGCAGCGTCCCCATCCTGGACGCGCTTCCTTCCCCCAGCCTCGCATTGGTCTGATTTGTGCTGCGAACAATATTTATAAGAAAATCAGCTCCTTCCAGACTCACAGCTGCACATGAGTGAGGAGCAGCTCATCGGACGACAGAAGAAGCAACGCGCTCTGTAGCTTTTTCTGGAGACTCCGCGGACTCTGGTGATTTCCTTTGAAACAGAGAAGGTGTCTTTTCTCAATATTTAAGGAAGCTTTTTCTACTTTTTTTAATAACGCATGGAAATGGCCTTGAGTGGGACCATTTTACCATCAATCTCTACATTTGCCAACCAAAAGCAGAAATGCTGGGAAGATGTAAGTTGCGGTGTTTATACATTTACACTTGTTTTGAGCACAGATAGTTGTTTTGACTTGATTACATAACTTAATGCACTTTTGCTGTCATCAGAACACCTACACGGTGTGTTTTTAACATTGGAATTTTGCTAAGTTTCTAGGCACTACAACTGTGGTTAAATTATGTTTTATACTGTTTCTTTGTAATATTCAGCCCTCTTTTGGTGCACTGTTTTCGAGCTATTTTATCTAACGAGTTATCTGAAGCTTATGTGAAAACATCTTAAGTTGTACATTTTGAAACAAACTAAGTCTGCGCTCTCATCCTCGCTCCAGAGGTGGAAGGGCGACATGAACAGCGTTGCGCCCGAAATGGACAGCAGCTGCCTAGGCAGAAAAGACGAAGAGGACCTGGATAAGTTCTTGGATCTCGAGTTTATTCTCGCCAACACCGCCGGTTCCGACAGTGCGTCAGCCGCCGGGGCAGAGGCAGTGTCCTTTCGGCTCCAGGAGTCCGGGGCGTCCGTGTATCACCAGCAGCAGCAGCAGCACACCGGGATGCCCCAGCAGCCGGCCAATTACACCTCTGTCCCAGACATGAACAGCCCTCCACCGCCCTACAACAGCCTGATGGCGGAGCTCCTTCGCTCCGACGTAGATACCAGCTTCCTCAACGGGAACAGCCCCAGCATCCAGGGCAGATTCCTGATCAGCTCCACGCCTTTCCAGACCACTCAGGATTTATTCCCCGAGCATCCCAGCATTAAAGTGGAGCCCGCCTCCATGGACACGTACGGACCTGTCATGGGTCTGGTGCCTCAGAGCTGCACCAAAATCAAGCACGAGGGCAACGTCTCCTGCATGATGTCATACGAGCAGCAGCCGCGGCTGGCCAACTCCCCGCAGGCTGCGGTGGGCAGCATGACGCCGCCGCTCAGCCCGGACGACCTGATGAGCTCCGAGTGCCACCAGCCCCATATGTGCAACACCACCTCGCTGACGTTCCCACAGAGCTACCACACCCACCACCGCAGCGCGCCCGGGGGATTCCCTCACCCGCACACCGGGATGCAGCTCCCTTTCCCCGGGGCGCACCACCATCACCAGTTCCCCGGCATGTTCGGGGAGGACGCGGCCATGGGCATGCAGCAGCAGCCGGCGGCCGGCCAGCGGGTCCTGCTCACCCCGCCGTCCTCCCCGCTGGAAATGATGGACACCAAGCCCAAGAGGGGTCGCCGTTCCTGGCCGAGGAAACGGACTGCGACACACACCTGCACTTTCACCGGCTGTGGGAAGACCTACACCAAAAGCTCCCACCTGAAGGCGCACCACAGGACGCACACAGGTAAGATCTGCATGTTGAATGTGGTGGACGCTTTATTTATCCATCCAGTCATTGCTTTAAACTATGACGTCACCCACGGCTGTTTTTTTGTGTTTGTAGGAGAGAAACCATACCACTGCAGCTGGGAGGGTTGCGGTTGGAAGTTCGCACGTTCCGATGAGCTCACACGTCACTTCCGGAAGCACACCGGACACCGGCCGTTCCAGTGTCACCTGTGCGAACGGGCCTTCTCCCGGTCCGACCACCTCGCCCTGCACATGAAGAGGCACATGTGAGGAAAGACCAGAAGGATACAAATGGGGCAGCCAAGGACTTCTATGCACAGCAGCAACCCGATAAAAAGAACTATAATAACCCCATGACCAGCTACAGAAGGATACTATGCAAATATGTAGACTCGAGTTCCTATAACTATAGTGGTACCATGACAGCATAAACTACCATACAGTATGATGATGCCACTATTGACTACACTGTAATACCTATAGGTATATTATAGGAATAATATAGTGATTTTTCATTGGGGCAAAATGGGGCATCAAGATGAGATGTCCTCAAATTATATTTTGTAAAAAAAACAAACAAATCTATTTAAATGTTATTTTTGAGGCAAACCACAAACAAACCACAAAACAATGAGGGAATACAGCCAGATACGACAGAAACAGGTGACTTCTGTTTGGACAAAAGTTTTGTTTTATAAACTGTGTAGCTGGTACTACTTTTTTGTATGGAATGCTGTTTATATAGACAACAAATTAAAGGAACATTCCACTCAACATGTCAGGCACATGCCACTGAAGCAACTGGAAGCAGACAATCCTTTAAAGAGCAATTATTTTTTTGTGTGTTTTCACCATTAGTGCCTTCTATAACACATTATTACACATCTTACGAGTGCCATATTCTCCACTGGCTAAAAGACAATCAAAGTTTTATACTGTATGTTATATAAGTGTAAACAGCACGTGAAATAAGCTTTGAGACAATGTTTTGTTCTAAAACTGCCTTTTATTCTGTCCTCCTTGAAGGCTTGAATAGAATGTCATGTCTGTGAGTCTGTCTGTTGTCTATAAGCATTTAAATTCAGGGTGTTACAGTAGGAAGTCTCACAGAAGTGCATGCCATCTCAACACCACCTGATTGACAAAGGGCTACACAGTCTTTGGCAAAAAAGACTTGTATGTTTGTGTCTTTAAGAAATGTACTGCCTTGTAAATACAATCTTTTTATATAATGTAAATAGTTTATTTTAATGTACATATTAAACTAAATGAACAACATGATTTCTGAGTCCTGAGTGTGATTGTCAAAGGTTTGGATAGAGGGGTGGCAATTGTATAAAACCTGATTTGATGTGAATATATACACAAACAAGTTTACAGTTTAAAAGCTCAGATTTGGCCTGTGACCCCCTAAAACAGTGGTTTCCAACCTGGAGGTCTGGACCCCAAAGACAAATCTGACGAGTCACAAGATAATTAACCATATAGTTAAAAAAGAAGACACAATACTCAAAATCATTTTTTACATTTCTCAAATCTTTGTTGTTGTTTTTTGATCTGAAATACTGGAGAATTTTACTTTTCAAGACTAAAAACTGTTCAAATGAAACAATCTGAGTGGGGATGATAATACTGGTTGACCTGCTCATAGACAATCTGTGGCAGGGGGTTGTGAGTAGGGACTGCTTTACTGTAAAGAGTAACAAATCAAAAACGTTGGGTACCACTGCCGAAAACCAAAGCTGTGTCTACTTGCAACCACTTGTCGCATATATATATAACCCGACATATACATTTTACATGCCCAAGGAAGTAAAATTATGCAGTAATTCACAGGAAAAAGGCAAAGATTAGGACA
Organism: Maccullochella peelii; assembly: GCA_002120245.1. Classification (NCBI taxonomy): domain Eukaryota; kingdom Metazoa; phylum Chordata; class Actinopteri; order Centrarchiformes; family Percichthyidae; genus Maccullochella; species Maccullochella peelii. Next base: position 61,756 of record LKNJ01003758.1, on the reverse strand, counting down.
AAGTCTGAAAAAACAACATTTTGTATCGAAAAAATATGTTCCCGAGCCTGGTTCAGAGGTTAATTTTATTCTAAATTCCAAAGATACCAAAATGTCAGGTTAAATTTTGGGGTAATGTATGTAAAATTATGCACAAGACAGAACATTTCTGGTTTAATCCCGAAGGTAATGGTTTAGAGGTTTAGCGCCAGGTGAGCCATCCTCAGAAGCTGGTTCGTTCCAGGCCAGGGCCCTGAGCGCCCTGCCTGCAGCATCAGACCGATGCTTCCCAGCTGGGACAGAGCGGCTGCCAGAGCGCTGTGGCAGCTGCCTATAAATACAAACATTACATTGACATAATTACAGAGGCTCGATATAGATGGAGGCTGCATAGGGGCATAGGGGCGAACCACAATGAGTGGGAGGGATGGAGGGGAGAAAAGAAAGAGAAACTCTGTCTCAAATAAACTGAAAAGACCCGCTGGGATAAAGGAAAGTGGAGCAGGAATGAGGAGAAAAATCTGCTTGAAGGATGAAAGTTTTCAGGCTGCTTATAGGGAAGAATGATGGGGAAAAGACATTATTGTCGCTGCACGTGAGGAGGATTTTGTATCCTGTTTTTATATGAACAGTCATATGGCACACTGTCTGTCTGCTCAGCAATCTAATATTTCAGATGAAATCTTTTTATTCTGAAGAAAAGACATTAAACACACTGATTCCTGTGAGCCAGCTGATTTTTCACCCTCCTAGAAAGCAGGAGGTTAGATGACAAAGAGAAATATCAAGGCTGTGGGTTGAATCATTATTGGGTTACATCAGGAGTCAGTGATAGAGAGCCACAATGTGGAAATAATTTATATGAAAATGACTGTTGCATCAAAGTCCGCCAGAGCATGACAGAGGTGATCAAGGGGGAAGATAAAAAGAGTGCATTCCAGTACAGTCAAGCACTCTGTCACTTCTGAATAAAGCTCTGACGGATCTCATTATGTTGTTGTGAAAACATAGAGGAAGAAGGGGAGAGGAGGAAGGTCTCAGTATGCTTCAGATTAAGTGTTTGACTGATCGTCTATCAGCGTCTGAAACCCCCTTTCCGAAGGTGTCCAATGATTTTTGTAGCTTCCCCAAACAGACATTCGGACAGCAATGCCCCCTTTCCACAGTGATTGGTCAGGTGCACGTAGGCGAGGTTAGAACTTCTCTCTCAAGCTCTCTTTTTTTCTCTTTTAATGTGAACAGTATGAACGCCTTCAAGGAGAGACTGTCTGAAAATGTGCCACGTTATCCTCATTGGTACAGTTACTTACAATTGCCTCAATGACTACGTTTACATGCACAAAATATTCCGGTTTTTGCCCTTATTCTGAAAAAGACAATATTTCTATTAAGCTGTTTACATGGCTAATCAAAATGAATATTCCACTAATATTCCTGTTTACATGCAGCTGCGCACACTCCAATTAATGTAATGACATACGTCCTACAGCCTCCCTCTTTTATTCGTACAACCACCCTCTGGAAATGGTCTTGATCCAAGTCTTTCATCATGTTTAAAAGTAGGTGTGTCTCTCCATCCAACCAGAAATGTTTCTTTTGTGCATACATCTCTGCCCCAGCCTTGCAAACTGCACAAAGCTGAGCGTAAGCAGGTGAGAAGCCATGTGTTGCAAACTGCGGTAAACCCACCAACTGAGATGCATATTCTGAATGAGCTGTATACATGGCCAAAGAATGCACCCGAAACCTGAATAATATCTGCATATCCCACATGTCTTAATCCAAAATGCTACATTCGGAATAAGGCCTAATTCAGAATATCCCAACAGAACATGCTGTTTACATGACCCGTATCAAATTTGGAATATTGTCATGTTCAGAATAATAGTGGAATATTAGGGCGCATGTAAATGGGCGGCTGTGGCTCAGAGGGTAGTGCGGTTGTCCATTAACCCCAGGGTTGGTGGTGCGATCCCGGCTCCTCCTGTCCACATGTCGAAGTGTCCTTGGGCAAGACGCTGAACCCTAAGTTGCCCCCGGTGGAGGCCAGCATGGCAGCTGTGCCCCCATTGGTGTGTGATTGGGTGAATTAGACTACTGTTAGAGCTTAGATTACTGTTACAGCGCTTTGGGAACAGTTGAAAAGCGCTATATAAGTAAAAGTCCATTTACTATGTCAGCAGACTTTTCACGTCACCTTCAAGTGTGGCCATTCAGGACAGAAAGACACTTTTTCCTTTAGACATGGGCAAATGACACATTGTACCTGGTTCATCTGAAACATACTGAGGCCTGGTTTTAGGGTTTGACTGACATTATTAAGTTAAGCTAATGGCAATATGATTTTAAAGGATCATTTTGGTTTATTACAATTTGGGTATGCAGTTAAACCAAGCAGTGTATTTGTGTTGACTAACAAACACTTGCTCATGAAACTCACACTTGCACTGGTGCAGCAGTCAGAAGGCCTGTGTCTATTTTTGCCTGTGAAAGGCCACACATCTCGGTGTTATCTCCTAAATGGCCCTGTGCCAACTCTGAGAAAAGAGGAACCCCCCACCTCTATCATTAGTACATTTACTCAAGTGAAAAATGGAACATTTTCATTTCACTTTTTCAGCTGGGTACAGGAGGGTGGCTGCTGCTGCAGAGCGTGGGAATCTCAGACCTGAGGGGGTCAGATGGTTTACATGTTGGTTTCTGCGTTCTCTCAGATATGCAGCCATGTGTGTGTATGAAACAACTCTGAATGATGGCTCCCATAGACTCCTGCACACTCTGGTCTGATGGAATGGCCTCCTGTTGTTGCTGAATTTGGAGGGAAAGTGTATAAAATAATGCACAAGAGATCTAGAACACTTTGATTTGCTGTAAAGTTGCAGCTTTAATCAGTGAATATACTGTATGTAATTATTATATATGTAATATAGTGTGTAATTAAAGTGTTGATTTCCTTTCTTACTTTAAAGGGTCATTTCAGCTAAGTTACAAAAAACTGATTTTCTCATCCATGTAGATAGTTTATTCGCCCAGAAGATCTCTGAGATTTCTGCCCCCACTCCAGTAAATTCTTTTCTTTTTTCTTTTGTGGTGCTGGTAGCGGGGTCCATAGCCAGGATTTAATATGGAGGTCATGAGTCCAAATTTCCTCCATCACAACCCCACCCACCTGAGAAAACAAAATATCTGCCTATATTCACAATGCTGTTTGAAAGCCTTTATTGCACAGATGGGTGTGTATTCCTTCGGGTGATCCTAAAGCCTTTTTATTTTAGTTGAACATATTATTTATTTATTTTACCTAAAAGCAGTCCAATTTTAACACATTTAGTTTAAAAATCTGAATCAGCCTTAAAAAACCCCTCCTAATAACATAATATATGTGCACTTGTAGAATGTAAACTTTTCCTCACGTCATTAAACCCACAAATTCCCAGAAATATGATCAAATGTGATCTTGGTGTCGTCAGTAGTAGCTCTGGCCCTGCTCACAGCACTGGAAAAATTACATTTTAAAAAATATCAGTGACATCTCAGTGTCGGGGACTTTGGTATAAAGTAGCTCCAATGAAAACTGTTGACAGGGACAGGGACACTGTTTCTGGAAAGACACACTGCTGTTGAAGGGGACGGGGGAACAAACAAACAAAAAGGTTAAAGATTAAGATTTTGGAATAGAGATCCTCATCAAATACCCAGTACTGACAGGTAGACTGCAGACACAACATGGGAGCTTGGTGAAATTCCACGTGACATAAAGCTCAGCTGGCTGCAGTGAATGCTCCAACCTAGTCTCTGTCTCAATCAGACCTATAGATCTACTGTGTCTCAGTGTCTGTTGTTGCTTTATCTGTGCAGGAGAACATTCAGCTGATGGCTCCTCTCCTGTCTGACACTGGTCATTGACAGAGCCCGGCCCGCTCCCCCATTGTTTTCCAGCTCAGTTCCCTTGATTGAAATACAAAAACAGGTAAAACCATTCCACATACACTTCCAGTGAGGGTCGCACCACCGCTTAGCTCAGCAACTCCTCCACCTCAAATCTATAAACCTGAGGGATCAAACACAAACATTTGACATTCCCACAGTGAAGCAGTCTTCCCCATTCCAATTGCAAGAAGTGACTTTTTTCGACTGATTCTCCCTCCTGCCTCGCTATCCAAGACTAATATTTTCAGTTAGCAAGAGGCTGTAAACATGCTTGCAAGCTCTTGTGCAACAGTTTATCTCAGAGGAACTCCCCTCCAGAGTGTTAAACAGCCTATTCTTCTCCAACTCCAGCATAACACACTCATAAAACCATAAGTGTGCGGAGAAAACTGATACCAGAGAGGTGGAGATTAGCAGTGTTTCTCCTGAGAGTGTTCCTGTTAGTGGGGTCAAAAGGCCACTGAGGATTTAGGCATTCCAAAATTTGCATTTGACACCAACACTGTGATACTTTTTAAGGCTTTTTAAGGCTCAACCTGATCTTCACATAGAGACAATATCTTGCTTATTTTAGTAAGTGGAGGCTAAAACAGAGCTTAGTGATACTGCATCATGACTGCTGATTCTTTACCAGAAAAGTAAATGAGGAGACTTGAGGTAATGTTCATTGGACATAGAAAAAATGATTTTTCTGGTGAAATTCGGGGAAGCAGTTAACTTTATCAGCTGTTTGAGAAACATCAGCCTTAGCTGGAAAAATCTTATCTGAATGGATTGCCAGAGCCACAGGTGCCCAGCACTGTCTGAAAAAAAGTGGGAATTCTATTCATGGGAAGATGATGCCATCTACTGGGACAACAGCACCACTGTGAAAAGCAGGAAACACCTGTTGGAATCCAGTCTCTGAACGTCTCATCACACTTTCACTGATACAGCAATTTCTCAGTTAAGGAGGTTGTTCAGTTGGGTTTTCCAGTTTTCCATTTCATCTACCCATTTCGCTCTCCTTGAGGAGGTTAGGGAGGAGGGTTGGGAGGGTATTAGGGTGAGGAAGGAGTGAAATGAGGGAGAGGGAACACAGGCAGAGGGGGAAGGGAGAGGATGAAGGCGGGGAAATATGGCTAGCAGCTAAACAAGTTCATTTAGCTCCCACTGACATAACATGGAAAGAAAAAAACATATTTTGCAGTTGCAGTTTTAACCCACTGAATTGGAGCCCCAGCCTGGTTTTGTTAGATAAGTTGGTATATACAGTACACTTGTAAATTAAGGATTGAAAAAAAGGAGAAAAGAGAGGCATCGCACATTTTACAAAAAAGCAAGCTAAAACTATTGTTTCCTACAATATGCAATACATATACATATATATATACACACACATATATTTACAGTATATATTTACTGCTCAATTTACAGTATATCTACAGTATATCTACAGTATATCGTTAGAAACATCTCTCAGTATAACACAAGTACAGCCTCCAAAATGACCATAAAGTTGAATCACCACAAACAGTTTCTACACAAACTGAACACAAACAGAACCTTCATGAAGTTATTATTTAATGCAGGGCTGTTGGATTGGACTGACTGTAAATTATCCTACATTAGAATCTTACATGCAGCTGCCTTATCTAAATTCATTAAAACCAGTTGCATGCGACATGTCTGATTTTCCCAAGTATCAAGAAGTTCATTAATTCTTTAGTCCACAGCTGAAGGTGTGGGCGTGTCTTCTATGGAAAAAGCTACAACTGTCTTGGCTGTGACTGAGGCAAAGATCCTTTGAGGTCACTCCAAACATTGCTCTAAAATGTAGCTTTCTCTGTGCGTCAGAAATCTCTGTAAAGAAACTGGATATTGATTGCCAGGAATTAGTTCACTTGGAGCGAGACCAGATCAGAACATGTGGAAAGAGTCATTTAGCTGGGTGCATATTTTACACACACACACACACACACACACACACACACACACACACACTTCATTTCTACATCCATCCTCCTCTGATTCTGTGTCATCCCTCCATGCAAGCTGATCACATCCACCAGGCTGTGATCACAACTGCTTTCAATCAACTCAAGCCAGGAAAGATTTCCTCCCTCTGCATATGTATGTATGTATGTGTGTGTGTGTGTGTGTGTGTGTGTGTGTGTGTGTGTGTGTGCACGACTTCAGGTGAATACCTACCATCTAGTCTGGTTTCAGCTCAGTAACCAAACTGGTTTTTGTTAGCATTCAAATTGCTAACAGACAGTAGGTGTGTGTTGCAACATGGCCCCAGATAAAGACCTTGCTCGAACGCACTGGCCCTGTGTGTGTGTGTGTGTGTGTGTGTGTGTGTGTGTGTGTGTGTGTGTGTGTGTGTGTGTGTGTGTGTGTGTGTGCATGAAACTCATTTTTAGGTCCGTTTAAAATTTCACCAGCGGATTAAATGAGTCTGCAGCCAAGGCTGATTGAACACAGGCTGCCTGCCTGTATGGAAGGTTGGCTTTACACTCGTGTTACAAAAACAGTGTGATTCTCTGCCAGCGAGTGGCTGTGTATCATTTCTGTGTCAACACATGAAATCAAATATATTTGAAGTCAGATTTGCATGTGTCTCGTATCTCAGACAGATCTGGTATTTGGCCAGGTGATTCCTGTTTGGAAAGCCAGATCCGATTTTCACAGACTTCGCAGAGTAAAGCAGAGTCCACAGCCATGCTAGCAGCAACCTTTTATTTATTTTATTGGCCTAAAAGTAGCCCATTTAAATATACTGTGTGTAAATACTGGCATGCTGGAATCAGCCTAAAAACTTATCTCAGGGCACTTTTTCATATAGAGAAGGTCTAGACCGACTGTTTATAGACCGTACTTTATATTTACTGTAAACATATATTTTATATAATAAATATATAATGAAATATAATTCAGGTGAAGAAATACGGAATCCCTTTACTTAAATTTATGCTTTTGGCCCAAATGTATTAATTTAGATTCAGAATCAGGCAAAACCAGGTGTAAATGACAAAATTACAGAGTGTAAGCTCATCCTCAGCCTGTACAGGTCCTCAGTGGATAGCCCTGATTATAATACTATGGCTGCAACAAATGATTGTTTTCATTTTCAATTAAAGTTTTGATTATTTTTTCAATAAATTGTTTACTTCATATTCTTCGATAGATGTACAGTGACAAAACTAGTGCTCAGTTTGCTGTGGACCCCTGGCACTCCCTTAAGCACCTCTGGATGTCCCCGGACCCCTCTTTGACACCCAGCACTGCAGTACCAGAACTCATCTTCAGCTAGGAGCCTTTTTGGAGTGAACTCACACACATGCCGCTGGCTGATACTGACAGATATGACAAACATAGACTAAAGTAGCAATTGCCCTGCTGCTGGGATCATTTTCAACCATGTGTGTATATTCATGGTCCTCGGGCAGTAAGGGATATCCCACTATTGTACATGTGTTTTCAGGGTGAAAATATTGGAGCAGGGAAGTGTAGCAGTGCTGAGGAGGCTGAAAGTGAAAGCACACTGATCAGAGGATAGAACGAAAAGAGAGATACTGAACTAGTGCGAGGGCAAACCAACGTTTATCCTCCAAGTCTCTCTGACCCACATTCCCAGTTAAAAGCCAATAGGCTTTTCATTTCCTCCTCTCCATTACCAGAGGGTAAACACAAACCTAGCAAGGAATTTCCTGTTATTCCATACGGAGACAGTTAGCATTCGCTAACATAGCAGATTGCTTAAGTTTCAGCTAAAATGTCCAGAAATGGCCGCTGTGTTTGCACAGCATTCATTTCACACTACACAGCTGTATCCTTGAAATGTAGCTGAGCGTAATTCACTGCACATTGTGGCTGTCTGGGAGGGATGGAGTTGTTACTGCAGGTTGTGTTCATACTGTGAACTTCTGCACATTCCCTGCTCAATATCTTACACATCCCTGCACAAAACTGTACAGCTCTTTCATTGAAACAACAGTCATATTGTACATATTTTTTCACATTTTAATGTCAATTTTAGATTTTCTATTTATGCTTCCTGACTTGCAGTACTTGCTTGATCTTTCTTTATATTTTCGACTTACTATGTTTATTATGCACCAATATAGCAAGGCAAATTCCTTGTACGTGAAAACCCTCTTGTCAATAAACTTGATTCTGATTCTGTTTCAGTTCTTTGCAAGGCCTTGTCTTCTTCAGAATCTGTCAGAGAACAAGATGTCTGTACGTCTTAATACGTGTTAAAGTAAGAGCACAATTTCTGATTTAAAGGATCATTTTGGCCAGTTACACAGTGGGTGTTATTCTTGTTGTTTTGTCAACCATTCCTATCAGCTATGATAACACTGTACTCATCTAAGTATTTACTGAGAACCGGGAATACAGTGACATCACCACAACTAAGCCTGAGGCTACCATTGAGGACACCTAGACCATATCTTCGCTATCGTTTCTGGTTATTTGGTTATTTAAAGACCTGGTAAGAGTTTACATTCTATGTCTCTAATTGCAGACATAAGTTACACATAGTGGGTTTCTGCAGGCTGATCCTGATATTCTTCTGTCTATATCTACATCTTTAAATGGGGCTGTTTTAGCCAAATAAATTGAGTGAAATAAAAATAAAAATTATTATTAAAAAGAATTATATTCCTTGCAGTATGGTGAATACTTTGAAATAACATTTAGACCATCATTTAGAGCAAATTGACAGAAAATAGAACTTAACAGTTAAACAAATACATGTAAGCACAGGGATCCTCAAGACAGGGCCTGAAGAGATCAGGTAATCCACATTAAGGTCCTGATCATGTCAGTTAATATAATATAGTTAATGTTCTTTAGTGATGCAAATTGCCAAAGAACACATGAAATCAAATATATTTGAAGTCAGATTTGCATGTGTCTCGTATCTCAGACAGATCTGGTATTTGGCCAGGTGATTCCTGTTTGGAAAGCCAGATCCGATTTTCACAGACTTCGCAGAGTAAAGCAGAGTCCACAGCCATGCTAGCAGCAACCTTTTATTTATTTTATTGGCCTAAAAGTAGCCCATTTAAATATACTGTGTGTCATAGTGACATCATCAGGCTTGTCGCAGTTTGGTCTTGGAAACTACAAGCTTATGACAGAAAACCCATTACAAACTGGGGGTGTGGCGTTCGAAAGACATAGGAGTTTACCAGACAGGGAGGGTCAAATGAAAGATGCCAAGCTGCATTATGGGAAATGCAGGATTCAGAATTTCAGAGTTTGACACATACTAGGTACTAAAAGTCTCTGCTTCGTTTTGATTATCTTTAAAATCTGCTTTTTGAGAGTCCCACACCTTTATGGAAGTGCAATATTAAATGACTGCAGTACTCAACTCAAAATCTCCTGTCTCTTTAACAGTTGAGCTCTACTGGTCTAATTATCTTCAACCTGTCACCTGTAACAAATCAAGCAGCAGTCCATTCTCATTTAACTGAAATGTTTATTCTAGTAAACAGTACAGACCATGTAGAGAGGATCACTGTTCAAAATAAACCAGCATCTGTTCTCTCCTCAGCTAGTGTAACCATCCTCCAAATGGTTCCTCAAGTTTACTTTTTCTTCTTCATCTTGACTTTTTATAAGACAAATATAACAGACATGATACTATACAGACTGTATACACATCGTATGCATCTTAATAAAGACAGCTCAGATTATTTCGCCTACATGGGAGGAAGGGCAGTTGAAGGCAGAAAAAAAAAATCCAACAAGCTTCAGAGAAGAAAAAAGCCCCCGCCCCCCCCCAAAAAAATCTAGTTTGGCTGCTTACTGTTAAGCATCAGTATGAATAGAAAACCACAGAATTCAAAGGCTTTGTACCAAAATGAAATTTGAGAGAAATAACATGAATATTAAATGTATTTATTAAATTGTAAATTTTGATATTTTTCAGCTCTATAAAGATTTTGTTTTTTAACTGCTAGCTTTGCTGATAATTAAAAAAATATTATGCAATGAACATTGTGTTACCATTTTCTTTTCCCAAAATAGCTAAAGAGCATTTGGGAATGAAAGGTTTGTAGATTCTGCAGCTAGTGGAATGAAATCAAAGCATAAACTTGCTCTACAAAATCGGCACAGAGGAGTTATTAGTTAGGAGAGGCTGTGGGCACATAAATAATCATATTAAAAACATACGCTACATATCAAAAACATCACACTGGTTTCACAGGATACACAAAACAACAATAAAAATAAACATCTATTGCACAATGGAGGTATCAGATGACAAATACAGTATGAATGATGGTACCGGTCTGGAACTCACCACTCTAAGCAGTACACTGCACACGGGCTGGGGTCAGAGGAAGGTGGACAGAAACACATGAAGAACAGATGGAGGGTCACAGTTCACAGTAGGCTGGCTATCATACTTTTTGGTACCAACCGAAATGTGTCGAAAAATACAATACGCTGGCAGCACATATCTGGTCAGATTTGTAATATTGTAACTTTGATTAAATAGTTCCTGATTTCATTTTACTAATTTCACTTGTCATACTGTACATTTAACATTTCAAAACATGGCCTTTTTTTTTTTTTTTTTTTTAAACAAAAAGGGATTTTAGAAAAAGTATTGTTTTGGTATCCGTACTGAAACTCAGGTACCTATTTCCTGAGCTTTCAACCGTGAGATGTGGTTGTTTTTTTGTCAGGATTTTCAAGTATTCAAGTACTAAGTTGCTTCTGGGAGGTACTATAGGCAGAATTTGGCATTTCACATGACTCCTGTCACTCCTTGTAGGAAGCCCTCTGCTTCATGGATGTTGCTATTTATACTATGTGAAAATATCCCAAGTTGGACAAACCTCCTCCCAGAGCAGAAGGTACCATTGCATCCTGTGACACTCAGATCTATTCTACATGATAGATTCCTGTTCATGTTTCCCCAAGGAGTCTTTCTTTCAAAAAGCAGCTGAGCCATGTGGCTGGGATTAAAACACCACAGACACACTGGTACCAAATTTAAGGGGACATTTTCAATAGTAGCATTCTACTTTTGTCCTGTGCAAGGTGCCTGTCACATTGTTGTGAACAAGTTGGTGGCGCTTTAGTTAACTGGAAATAACTTTAGTAGCAATGACATTTCCATATTAAACTAAAGGTTAATAGGTGGCAGTTAGCAGAAGGTTATGTAATGTTAACATTAGCATTAACATAATCTCGGAACCCATCGGCTATCGTTCGACGACGATTTAGCCTCTGGGGGCAATGGCCAATGTTTCGGGGCTTCAGGTGTAGCCAGCAGATATCTGGATAACGGATATCCGGGCCAAGACTTTGTTAACCAGTCATTGTTTACATTCCGATTAGCAATCTCAGAATCCATTGGCTATCGTCTGATGACGATTTGAATGCAGATTTTTTTTAAAAGCTAATAAAAAGCTAACCTCTAGGCTTCCAAGACAGATAAAAAGCTAAATCGTCGTCAGACGATAGCCGATGGGTTCCGAGATTGCATTTCGGCCAATGCGTTCCGCCTCTTTTGCTCTCCACCGTTTACCTGCATGCAACCAAAGCCCGCTCAAACGTGACTTTCCAACACTACTCGGACTACAAACAGAAACCAGAATGCTTCCCATACCAAAATCTTGTCCCTTGCCTCCAGATTCTGCATTCATATGCAGATAGCCGTTTATAGAGATTACATAACATAACATTAAAAACTACAGTGCCCAGCTGTTTTAAGTTATAACAGAGCCTTTCAATTTTTTTGACCAAAACTGTTCATATTCTATATATTTGACCTTTTTTTTTTTTTTTAAGATTTGCATCTTCAGCTGAAGTAGCAGTAGTTGAAAATAAGGATACCATAGAATAAAACCAGTCATACCTCAGGTGGAACTTAACATAACCTAAAATAACTTGTTAGTAAAGCAGTGTTGGCATTCCTTATCAAAACTAATGGGTAACAGCTGACAACAAGCTAGTTTGTTAGCTGATAGCTAACAGCACCCTTTGGTTTCAAAGAGGAATGAAAACAGATGTAATGAAGCTCTTCCTATAGTAACAATATAGCAGTAGTAGCAATTCTAACTATAGTGTGACAGGAGCGTTGCACAGATTCAAAATGCCAATATGTGTTTTATGGCTCAGAAGTAGATGGAAGTTCTTTAGGAGGTGTACAGCTTAGAGGAGCTCACTATGTACCAGGGACACTGCTCCCCTACAAGCACACAAGTTTGTAACAGCTACAGCAAAGTAAATATTCATGATATGTAAACAAGACAAAAAATGGCAGGGAGAGGCAGTTCACATTTCCATCTGGCAGAATCAGCGGCTGCACATCAACTTTAACTCAAGCATTTCTGTCCAATTTGGGTGAATTCACATTACACGGATTTTTAGCATTTTTACCCCCAGAAAGGAAGTTCCACACATGATTAATATTTGGGGGAAAAACTAAATGTTACCCATATTTCGGTCATGCTGTTGACCTCCTCATTTCCATCATCTTGTTCAATGTGGTGTCTGGAGAAGTAAATGCAACCCTAAATAGCATGAGGTCATCTTGCCGTACCAGCCAGTGCAAAGCCTTTTTCAGAGGCAGCTGTGACCCAACACCAAGACAAAGTCTACATACTATCTTAGCAGTTCAAAATCATTTTTCATCCCAATGTGCATGTGTAATTATAAGATGAAAAAGTATTTTGTTTGTCCTGGAGGGACATCAGAAGATATCCAGCATTGTATTACATGGTATGATGGTCCCGAGACCACTGCTAGTGGTTACAACTGGCCTCAATAAAGAACACTAACAATGTCAGCAAGCTTTGCTTTAACTAAGTCAAGTGCAAGTCTTCTCCCTCCCCATGATTACCATGTTATGGTAATGAAAAATGAGAAACTCATGTCATCCCTTAAAGTAACGTTTAGAACACAAGTCCTCTGTGCAGAATCTGACTGCAGGGCATGCACGAGGCAAAACACTGACTAAAGCATATGATTGGTCACAGACACAAACAGAATACAGACTCGCACATATTAAATACAACATGATATTTGAAACTACAACAAAGGGGCTGTGAGTGAAACAAAAAGTCTTCAGAAAATAAGTTCAGCAGAATCTGTTCTGTTTTTAAGTCCAGGTGAAATCAAACTCCAGAGTTGACCTAAGTCTGTCTCACCAAAGCATCAGTCACTACTTCAAGTAAAAGGGACAACTCATAGAAAAACAACGAGTGGTTAAGTCCATGTTGGAACATCAAACTATGACACATCAGAAACCGCACTATTTCCAATTTCCAGCCTAATGACAGCCAGTTCCAAACCTTCCCAAACACTCTGCAGCTTGTGCTTGCTGGTCTGTAGAGCACTGGAGTGACTACAACTACAAATTATAGCACAAAACTAAACTAAGTTAATTTGGATGTTCTTTTAAAACAAAAACATGTCAAAATAATACAATAACCAGCGCATGAAATAAAAACGATGTTAAAATCCTTGCTCTCTGAAAAGAAAACAAATGTAGAAAAATTAATTCCCTCATCTTGCCTTTCATTTGTTGGATGTGGTGTGACATCACAGCATCAGGATCAGAGCACAGCTGTCGAGAAGAGGCATAGTTAGCTCTGTTCATCTATATACACTGGACAGCAGGAGAGAGAGTACTGCAGGTCATCACACAGTACAATCTCACACTCATGGACAAAGAAAATATATCTGTACAATTTGTTACTGTAACTCCAAAGGATATGTGGACATTTGACTGTTGTTTTCATTTGTCAGGTACTTTAGGTCACATTAGAGGGAACCAGTGGAATGGATCGTGATGGGGGTTTTTAACACAGTTGAAGAGCAGTTGCTTTTTCCTTCCTCCCATAATGTGACAAGAGTGAAATGTCAACATATCCGACTAATGTTAGTTAAAGTTTTCTTTTTCACACAGGAGGAGCCACTGAGCCAGAGGAGGGGAGGTGACTATCTCAAACCTGAAAGTGAAAAACAGACACCCTGGACTTGGGTCCCTTACTGACCCACCCCTTTAGCCCACTCTGTGTGCATTATGTCTGTATTAGTTTGTAGTTAGTATTAGTTTGTGGTAATTTCATTAAATACACATTTCTTTAAAGAGTATGCACCATGCAAACACAATATGAACAAATAATAAAGGCCTTACAGTTACAACTAAAGATCAGTGTACACGTCTAAGTCAGTTCTACTCAGCTTGTAAAAAGAAGTAGGGAAGTTGTATAATGTCTTCTGTGGCTCAGGAGGAGCTTTATCAGGTCTGAGAAAAGAACTGCTGATGATGTCATAGTGAGGTCATTGGGGTTGTGTCTTAGCTCGGGCACGGAGACAATACCTTTCTAACAGAAAGGGGCTGTGGAGTTTGAGAGACGGGCTAAATAACAGAAGTACCCATTTTAATTCCCTTGTACAGCACAGGACCTCTTGAATAGAAAATAATGCAAGTAGCGCCTTGAGGCCCTTATCATGTCAGTTTATATTGTGCATCAGTGGTGCATGGCACACTCCTTAACAAATCTGCGATGAAATAAATGACCACAAACTAAGTGCCACACAGTGAACCTGGAGCCTTCGGGCCCCCTGAGGGTCTCTGTTGCCTGCTTTGCCTGATAATCCAGCTTTGTCTGGACTTCAGGTGAAAGTCTCTAATCACAACTGATAATTGGGGAAATATACTTCAACTGACCCAGAGTCTGATGAGAAGTTCAATATTAATTTCATTTCTGTACATCCAGTACAGAGTTTAGCGTATCTTAGCACAGAGCAGAGGGAAACAGTTAGCCTCCAGCAGAAGTGAAAAAACTCAACTAATATCCACCTTCTCACTTCTTATCTGAGTCTAGGTTTGTGACAATATTTCCTGGAGAAAAAAAAGAGAGAAAATTGTGAATTGAAAATTCTCAATCCTGAGGAGTCTTCTCCATATGCCTCTCTTCAAACAAATACTTGTAAATGAAACACCTCACTCTGTAGCATTTTCTTACCAGGAAAACTCAACACTAAATACTAACTGACAGTCTGATGGTATCAGCTCAATGATATATCCTTGTCACCCCTATATATCAGGAACAAATCCCTTTTAAGAAATACCGTGGCAGTTTGAATTGTAGTGATATTTTCCTCACGGCTGCTAGTTACAATGGAAGAGAAAAGGTCCGTCTTTGCTCTTTTGCTACTGATAGCAACAGTTCTGTTAGCATGCCAGTATATGCCATTTCCTACCATTGTGAGTAAAGCTGGAGAAGAAAAACGCGCTGAAATTCAAACTGTCGAGGTGTTCTGTCAGCAACACTCAGCTAGTCTGCTCAGTCCAGTGAATGCATCCATCACATTACTGTCCAGCCACTATAGTGCATATACACAGTGCATCTGTTTATTCCATCAAGCCCCTCTTGCCTCCTCCTCCTCTCCTTCTTCATCCTTCAGTTCTCTGTCTCTACATGTCAGCAAGAGAGTTTTGCAGTGATGACTTCACGACCCTCAGTTTTGTTGACTTGTTTTTTAATGCAGGGTCAGCGGTGGGCAGGGGTGTAAATAGTGGAGGGGTGTGTGTGTGTGTGTGGACCAGAGTTTGTATGAACACTCGAGAGTTAGTCCAGTGATGTGCTTTGTGTCCGAATATTTAGATGTCGGTCATGTTTGTTGGCATGTTAGCCTGTGTACCCGCTGTGTGTGTATCTGTATGTGGTGGTGGT
>LKNJ01003758.1:0-45903 GCA_002120245.1 Maccullochella peelii | reverse complement strand
GAGAGAGAGAAAACGCCCTTTTCAGACATGGGATCTGTAACATTGCTGGCTTTATCTATCTAAAGTGATGTCTTTCCTTTAGCCCCGCCTCCCAACTACAACTTTTAGGACATAATGATTTTAATAAGGGCTATTTAGGTGTTTGTACTGGCGGATTAAAAAAAATATCCGCTGATTTACAGACGTCTCTTTTACAGTGCGAGTCTATGGGGGTCTTTTTGGGTCAGTGTGCATCACATGATGATGGTTGTAATTACACGGTTTGGCCACTATGTCAAATTGGCTTCAAAGCCCAGCACACCTACTGGGGGCTTGGTTCAAAGTGTCATTTAAAATACCTTATGGTTAGTTCAGTGTTGGTAAAAAGCAATACTTGTCACTGCAGTTTTCCCCTGGGAAAGAAGGGAAGTGAGAAATAATCCTGTGATACACATGCAACATGTGTTCTTCCTTCATGTTAGCAAATGTAGCTTTTTGCTTATAGTTGCTGGTAATCTTAATAGAGTAACAACCCACCTGGTCATAAGTATGAAATTTCTGTAATCCACAAAGTAAACGTCATTTCATTTTTCAGCAACACGTGATGTACGATCTATCAAAACAAACTCTCCAACATACATCTGGAAAGCACTGCCTTTATGGCGAATATCATTTTGATAACATAGCCAAATGGGTATTTCATGTGAATTTCATTGTGTGTTCAATCTCTTACCTTGACTTTGTCAGGTCCTGTCAGAGAGGTGGATTACAGAACAGAGGCGTTATAAACCAGAAGTCCTTGATCTCAGTGGATCTAAGCTAGTTTACAGGACATCACACCACAGCATACAGACACTGTAAAGGGATACCTGCTGTTCAGTCTCCTTTGAAACACTGTCTTTACCATTTGTCTTCAGCTGCTTGTTAGTATCTTTATTGAGAGCAAGTTATTCTACCAGCTTCAAACTACAGGCTGGTGAGCGTTAATTGAAGTAAATCATGAATTCTTACAATGCTAACAAGCTACTGAAGCTGAAGTAGACACTTGTTGCCAATAATAAGCGCCACAGGTAAGACAAATGGATTGTGATGAAACAGAACAGTCAGCGAATCCCTTCAAGTGAAACAAACAACACTGACTACGTTTACAAGCACACTAATTTTCCACTAGTATTCCGAAAAGTTAAATTAAAGAAAAGGTCTTTCTTGGATTTTGTCCCCCACCACTTCCAATGGAAGAACATTAGGAAGGAATCTTTTTATTTTCACTTAAAATACCAGATCACTATGTGTTGAAGAATTAAATGTATGTTAGTGGGCAAGGCTGGAATGAGATGGTTTTGTTGGAATAGACTTCAGCAGCTTTGGTGGAACATGTCTTTGAATGCCTGTTGTTCCAGCCAATAGTGATATGCAAATATTTTACTTTACCCCATACAGTCTAAAGACATTCTATATAAATTGAATGAAAGGGACTAATTCATGTTCATAAATAATGATTTCAATTCTACTCCGTAAAGCAGTCAGTTTGAATCTGAGGTCCAATTAAAAACAGTTGGTGAAGCAGTGTTGTTAGCTGCTTTGTCAGGTTACAGAATAAAGATGTGTGCGTGTGCGTGTGCGTGTGCGGTGGTGGTTGTGGTGGTGGGGAGTGGTGAGAAAATGCAAAACTACAATAACATAATACGCCAAAGACATGCATAACAAGAACAGACAGCAGATATAAGTTACTAATCAACCACTAACAACAAGGTAGATGGTGAACATAGTAGCACACACACAGCAAGGTCATGCAGGGCAGACAGACTCAAGAGCTGAGAGTTGAGTGGTGATACTGCTGTGTCTCATGTTAGATGGACAAATCTGACTAATAGCCAAATAGACAGAAGCATTATTCCCAGCTAAAAAAACAATGATTAGCTGTCTGGCTGAAATGTGAAATGCACAGTGTTTTGTCATTATCTGAGGAATTATTGTGTTATTGTTTCCATTTGTGTACTCTCAGAGACTCTACTAGTCCAGACTGTGAGCATCATGCCAACACACTGCTGATATTAGTTCTCAGCCTTTGTCAAGGTCCAGTGAAACCCTGACAAACTTATGATATTCTTCCTGCCAAAACAAACAAACCATGTAAAGGGCTGACACCCATTTCCTGAACTATAAGAAGGAGGTTACAGTCACATTGCAGCTCTGCAGCCTACACAGCTTTAATACCAAACTGCAGTTTCTAAAGTGGGTTCAAATGTTGTGTCACTGTGGTGACTAGGGGTGATTTTAGGTCTAGTTTCCCTCTCATTACCATTAATAATAATGCAATTAAAATGAGCTCTTGAGATCATTGGATACAGTTTTAGAAATATAAGTAAATAATGTATAAATAAATAAATAATTGTCCTGTAATTAATTACCCTACACTTCTTTTAGCTGACCTTTAGCTATGATATGTCATTGTTCGCACAACAATGGGGAACAGTTTTCAACTGAAAGTCAGCAGTGCTGAATACATGTTAAAAGAACTTGTACAGCAACTTGTACAAAATACGCTTATTTGCTTTCTTTCTGAGTGAGATAAGAAGATGGCTATCATTCTCATGTCTGCATTAAGCACAAAGCTGGAGTCAGGACATGGTTAGCCTAGCTTAGCACAAAGACTTGAAGGAGGGGGAAACGGCTAGCCTGGCTCTGTCCAAAGTTAAAAACTACACCTACCAACACCTCTAAAGTTCACAGATTAACACTTCGTATCTCGTTTGTTTAATTCGTACACAAACAGAAATTTTAAAGGTGACAATTTGTGGTTTTAGGGAGAGGTACATGCTGGATCTATTTCTTAACAAACAACAGTTAATCTATCCACCCAGTACTTTTGTGCTGCATCTCTGGCTATGGTGCAGGTTACCAGATTCGGTCGGTGACCACACGTTATGGTCTCTAACTCACTGCGACAACAAGACTCCTGGACGCAATTAACTCCCCCTTAAAACACAAACTGTCATCTTTTTACTTTTCTGTCTGTGTACAGATTAAACACTTAGCTCTCCAGCTTCTGGTGCGCCGCATCACTGTGACCTGAGCCAGAACCAATTTCCCCACAGGGACATTAAAGTATATTTTCTCTATTCCAAACAAATGAGATACAACGTGTTAATTAGCTTTAGAGGATGAGGTATTTTACAACAGAGCATTATTAACAAACAGAGAAGCTTGTTAACATGATAAAGGTTAGAATGAGCTGCAACGGAGAATCTAAAGCAGAGAAAAGTGAACAGGCTGCCTTAGTCGTGTGCTGTCCTGTCTTATTACACACATACTGTAGGTCAGTGCACTCAGTTTTGTACGTTTACTGTATTCTATTCTATTTATATATTTGTATTTCTATTTACTACTAAATTTACAGTACCAGATGATGTATTCATTTATGGTGTTGTGTTATAAATACTGAACTGGATGGAGCTTATACATTGGACATAGGGCTGGATGATATGGTGGAAATCAATATCACAGTATTAAAATGTTTTTCTGATATTGATATATATGGCAAAGGTATTTCAAATAATTCAGTCTAATGAACTGTGCTCCACTGTTATGTGTTACAAAACACTTCACCCATGTAGAGCAAAAGCCTCATTAAGTATTTTTTTTAGTTTCTAATCACAATTTGTTTGTAATCATTAATTCAAACAACAGATGTTGTAAAATGACAACATGATATAATTGTATTGTCACAATAAGATTTGATAAACACTCAATATTCAGTAATATTCAATTATTACTCAGTCCTAATTAGACTAAACCTAGGGTGCCTCAGATTTAATGTTGTTCATGTTGTCTGGACAAGATCTAGTAACCAGGTTTGACTCTTGAACTCTTTATACTTGGTGTCAACTGTTACATCATGTGCTGCTTCAATCATCAGCCAATCACAATGTCTCCATTGCCACCTGTCATTAACATGCGATCTGTATTTGGATAGATTATCTGGACGACAGCTGAAACAATTAGTCAATTAATCGATTAGTCAATTGAAAGAAAATTTCTAGTAAGTAATTTCTTAGGCATAAAAATGGAAAAAATAATTTCACTGATTTCAGCTTCTCAAATGCGACTTTTCTGGTTGTTGTTGTCTTCTATTACAATTGACTGAATATCTTTGGGGTTTGGACTGTTTATCGGACAAAACAAGACATTTGAAGATGTCACAATGAGCTCTGGGAAACCGTGATGGACATTTTACAATGAGTCATCGATTTATCAATAAAATATTCAGACGTTTAATCGATAATGAAAACAATTGTTAGTTTCAGCCCTAATCTGAATAAGGACATGTGATCATGGACCTTTGCATTCACACCTGGTATTAATAAGCATTCTCCTTATCCCGATTCTGCCCACATTGTGATCGGATCTCAATATGCAAATGAAGTAGATGGAACTTTTTTACTGATCCAGATAAGCTACAGATCACATGTTAATGCCAGGTGAAAATGAGGTCACTGTTGTAAAATTGGTAATCAGACAATGCCCTGTCTTGTTTTTAGACATACAGTAGCGACTGAGATGCAATTATTATACTTCAGTATAATGCACTTCTACCCTTATAGAGCTCTGCTACATCCTATGCCTCAACAGCACTTTCAGCATTCATTAGTCTTTAGGAGTGACCTTACAGTGTTCCAAACTCACTATAAGTCTAGTGACTGTACTGGTGTCTGTGCAGAGCTGTATGGCCTGGTCTAGACACTAACAGTTCAACAGTATCACCCATCTCAACTTACAGAACTGAAGTCTGCAAAATCCGAGGTAGAGTCTTTAAGGGCTTTACTTGATGCCGAAGATGGGGCGAAAGGGTCTTTGCCGCTGAAGGGGTCTCCCGGGCCCTTTTTACTCTGAAATGGGTCGATGGCGTCACTGCCAAATGGCTGGAAGGGGTCACATGGTTTGGAAGGATCAGCTGCGCCAGACATGCTCACTGGTGTACTCTTACCTGAAGAAATAAAAGACAAAGGTAAACATCACCACTGAAGCCCTCTTTCCACCAAATTAGCTCTGGTTCTTGAACCGGTTCCATTCAGGATTCTTGGAACCTTGGTGCTATCTAGCGAACCAGCCACCAGTTTTGAGCGGAACCACTGTAATTAAGGATGCGTCATCAACAGAGGGTGTTGCACAGAGCCCAACAGAAGTAAACAGTAGTAGCAAGCTGGCGAATCGCATTGATTACCTGCAGGCTTTTATTCTGTTATTACAGATATTTGTTTTTGGACTGTGAAAGTAAACTTAGTTGTAAGCTTATAGCTTATAAGTTATTCATGTTAATTATCTATCTATTACCATTTGCCTGTATACTCATTAATATTTAGTAATTATATGCTAAGTATGTACATTTAAGTAGTTAGTAGGTTAATTGCATTCCTGTCTCCAGTCTCGTGTCTTTCCCACAACAGGACCAACTATTAATGATAACAAGACATAGAAGACTATTACTATAGTAGACCAGAGACCACTGTTGCCTTCTCCATCCTCTTTTAACAACCTGTAGAATATGACACGCCCACTGATGTCGTCACTTCAGGTCAAGGAAAACCTGCTATTTTTTGGTTCTAGCTGGGAACCAACTTTTCTGGTTCCGAAACAATTTATTTTTGGCCTAATGGCTCCGAACGGTTCAAAATTTGGTGCGCGAACTGGAACGGAACCCGTTCCATGTTTGTGGAAAAGGAATAAGAGAGGAGAGTTTTCCTTACCATGCACTTCTCATATCATCACCACCATCCCAATAAATGCTTGCCGACTAAAAACAAACATAAACAACCTGTTTGCAGCATTGATGTGACTTTGTCACGTGACAACAATTTGACAAGAGACTGGAGAAATAAATAAATAAATAAAAATCTGAAATGCTAAGGCATTCTTTAAAAAGACTGGTAAAGGGAACAAGGACACAGACAAGGTGCTTCTGGGATAGCACAGAAATAATCTGCTTTGTGCTGAGGAAGACATACTGAGAGAAGCAAAGAAATAAAAACAGACATATCACAGGCTTCAGGTCTTATGTATCTCCAGAGGAGGATGTAAATAGACTAAGTGCATGACGGATCAACTGATCGCTGAGAGATACCATGACTCATCACATCAGATCGCATGAGTAATTCTCACCTTAGTGAACTGTGTTGACAACACAGGATCTGATTTGATCTGTTCTGGATTAAAACACTAAATTATCTGGTTCTCATGCTTCTGCCCATGCCCTGCTTCACCTCAGGTTTCAAATCAAAGATAGCTACCAGCTTTTGAAAGCCACAGAAGTTTCACCTCCACACGCGGCACACCAAAACAATTCATATTGAGTCCCAACACAAACGCTTCTGTAAGTTATCACATGCAGTGCTACATCCTCCTGAGAGGGGAAATATATAAAAACAGCTGGTATAGGAAAAAACACACAAAAAAACAAAAGCGATACCCCATAACCCACGGAACCATTCTCAACGGTTTCCTGGTATATCACTTGGTTGGGTTTCTGCCCACATTACCAACTGTTGGTTCACCAATTTACCAACTAGACAAATAGACAGATGTTTCATGTTCATAGACCATACATGTTCACGGTAATAGTTCACATAGATTTATCAGTGCTACATTTTATAGCAAATAAAGGCACCAAAGCAACTTGTAATAAATATTAGAAAACCAGAGAAACAGCCTGAGTGAGGAAGTTCATCCTTGTCCTTCAGAATAGTGGTTAGACAACTCAACATTACAAGTTCATTTACAAGGTGTCGGCAGGTTTTAGTAAAGACAAATTTAATATTTTAGATAGCCTTTTAAGCCATACCCAAAGATATTCAGTTTACAATTACGCATTGTTGATTAAGAATTACTTAATTGACAATCAAAATAGTTTAATAGATTAATAGATAATAGATTAATTTCCTGTCGATCGACTAATTGTTTTAGCTCTAGATACAACATTTTTGAATACAATCTTTTCTGTGTCAAGAGGGAAAAAATATGTAAAAAATAAAAAAGCAACTTCAAGTCTTGAGTATGGAAGTTTATTCTTAGGCTTGGGATCAGCATGTGTGACAAATAATCTCAACTGAAGGTCCACTAACTAGATTTTTTCTTGACTTTAAATTCATTTGTTACATTTTAGATCTCTTACACTGCATTTATGATTCTTACAGAGGCCTTGAATTCAGTCAGTATAATTGAAGACTTGCGGACACGATGAAATAGACATACTGCTATCACTATAATCTATACATGAGTAGAAAGATAACAAAACGATAATCATAGTAATGGCAGTTTCTGCTGGCAGAAGATCGTGGGAACGTTAAGAGAGCATCATGTTGCTTGTATAGGTGTTAAACCACAGGACCAGTCAAACCGTTGTCATTGAACCTACACATACGCATTTAGTCCTGTTACCCAGATAACTGGGCTGATCGGGGTGAACAGTTCATTTCACACTTAACGCCGAGCAAAACTGCATGCCTGGCAATCAGTTTTTTCCTCTTTCAGTAAACTGCGTGCATGAGCACACGCGCACACACACACACACACACACACACACACACACACACACACACACACACACTTGAGAAACCACAATCATGAGCTCCACCCTGTTTTAAAATAATCCACTACATTAGGGGCATCTAATTTTAATGTCTACCACAGGATTGTACATGCAGCATGCAGTATCTAATTTACTGAAAACAATAAAGCTACAGCAGTGTGCCCTCAATTATGCCAGTTTATTTGTAGCACTGTCACTGCAGCCTTGGCCCATTCACAGGTGATGAGAGAGAGTTACAGAGCATGCGCATGCATCCAGAGTGCATGAGTGTGTGTGAAGAAGAGTAAAATAGAAAAATAAAGACACTAAATTGATTATATGAAGAGGAGGATGGTTGTTTTCATTGGTAACAATGCTGGCATTCGCTCACTACACACAGCCTGCAGCCTGACCTTCTCTGAACCACTCACCCTCGTAAAACACGCGCACACAAATACAGGGAAGGGAGAGGAAGCAAGTTAGGGTGTGTCTGCAAACAACAGGCCAAGCAAACCACATATCCCCGCTCTTACAACATCACCTTCACATGCGCCTACAAACAAACATCAGAGCAGCAGTTCGCGAACAATCATAATATAAAATCTACATCAAAATCTTGAGCATTAATGTGACGTTTAGCAGCTGCAGAGTGAATGGTGGAGATGAGCCTGACTGACAGCTGGGGATTGTTTTTGCTGAACAAATGGAAAAACTGGCATCAAAGCTGTAACAGACTTCTCTCTAGCTCCCTTCTACAACCACCGAGTCAGCAAGCATGTGGGATAGTGTAACAGCAGCAAGTTTGGCCACAGGTTAGGCTGAAACACAGAGAGGGGGAGTCTGGGTAACCATGGTGCACACAAAGAACACCAGTCCCAAGGGACAGTGTTGTGTTGTCCCCAAAATACTTTTTGCCAAACACATCCTTACTGATCACTACATCCATTCATAAAAAACTATTGGAATGACCACAATTTGAAGCATTAAATCCAACCCTTTTCACATATCTTTTAACTAATTTTAACTAATTATTTCTGTCACTAATGTGGGCCAGCAGTTGGACAGGTGGAGCCATACAAAGACTTGAATCAATAAAAACTATATGTTGCTACATGATATTTGAGATGTTTCTAGTTTAATTAGTGGGTCAGCATCATAGATAAGACTGATCTTCTCACATTAAAGATAACCTTTCATCCATGTGAAAGTTAATTAAAGCCAGTCCTGTGTCAAACCACCTGAGAAGTGAGAAATGAAAACTTCCAAACCACTGACAAAATTCACTATTGTCAATATTACAGGACAGAAAAGCTTCGCTATGACATGTTACAGTGCACATCACTCCTTGCCACTGCAAGTTAAGTGTTTACAGTGAGAAACTACGTGGAGTATACAGTGTGTGATAGCAGCGGTTTGGCAAATACGAGAAGGCTTTTATCTTCTCTGTACCCACAATGACATTCTTTCCTGTTGACAGGAGTCAGAGTTTAAGACTTGCTGCTTTCTACGTTGGAGAAAGAAAAAAAACTTTTCTCTGTTAGACAACATGTTTACATTTCAACACTGCTTACAACTACACAGTGTACTATATAAAAGTTGCCATTCATAAAGATCAAAATATCTCATTCTATTTTTTTACTCTATGATCAAATAGTTTTGTTTTTTTAATAGTCTTGTCATTTGCATTGGGTTATTTAACTTGTTCCAAGGTAACTGGTATTTTCAAGGTGAAAAGAAACAAAGATTGGTAGTCCAATATCCCAGACATCCATTAAGTAAATGACTATGAGTAATATGATGTCACTCTGCAGTTGGACATTTTTTGACATTATTAGTATTTACCCTATCATTGTTTTCTGTCCACCTTATCCTCTCTTTCCTTTCTTTTAAAATTTCCTGAATAATTTCTTTTCTTTCTAATTCTTCCTAATTCCTTTATTCATTATTAGTTTTTTTCTGGTCACAGTACATGACCACATAAACACATCTCCTTCCTTTTCATTCTTCAGCATGCCTGAAATACCCAGAAGGGGTGATGATGGGCATGATGGTGATGTGGTAATCACACTAAAAAAACCTATCATGTATCTTGTTTTTTCTAAAGCCAAAGTCGCACTTCCTTTTGAAGCTAACCTCTGTTTCACTAGCCTCAGCCAGCCAATGTAGCTACGTTCTCACAGATGCTTTTTTAACATTCGTCTTAAAGATGAAATTATGATTGGGTTATGATGGGTTTGCGGTGCGATCTAAGCTAAATGGGTATTAATTATTATACTGGACAGTACAATACAATAGGCAGTCAAAGTCAACACCTCATTACAAGATACATGCATTATTTTGTTAGTAAAGCTGTGATAAGGTAGTCATAGTGGCCCTATTATAAAGGTGTTAGCCATAGATACATGGATACCTCTAAAAAGCTGTTACACAGTGTTGCTTTCCCTCCCTCTTATTCTTCTCTCACCATAGTGTGACACTCACCACTGGGTGGCTTGGGTCTTGGGGGAACACTTTTCTTCGGTGGCAGAGCTGGTGTGTCATTCTTCCTAATGAATGGGTCATCCACAAACACAGACTGGAAAGAGAGTTAGAGGAAGAATATGTGGTTCAATTAGCACCCAGCACTAAATTCAATATACTATAATCTGACAGGCAGTGGCACAACATAGGTTATAAGAGTTCTCAAACTTTCAACTCTAAATGTGACAAAGAAAGGATGGCACTAGGAAAAAATGACTTGCAATACATTATTAATCCTGTCCTTTCATGGTGAAAAAGTAAGAATTTACATTGTACCATACAGGACTAAATATGAGACATCCCTCATTTAATATTTTTGCGATTATGGCATTTTACAGTGTACTTTAAAGACTTTTTTAAGCCCCCTGTATAGGAGACTTTTGCGTAATATGTCTATCTTCCCAAAAAAGTGTGTTTTCAGTGAGTTTTGGCCTCTGGTACCTTCTGGTAGTCTGGCAGCCAGCTGGCCCTGCCTTCAAAAGGGTCTCTGGGCTTCGACATGTGGCTGAAGTCTGCAAATCCAGTGGAGCTGTTACTGCTGCTGCTGAACGAACTGCTGCCAAACGGGTCCAACGTGCCAAACAGGTCTGAAAAAAACAGTAACTATGAATTTAAAGCAACAAGCTCATTTACAACTAGAAAAATTGCATTTCCTGCAGAAAATACGTGTGAATGCTGACAGCTGAAATTAATTTGCAAAACACTGCTGAAAATGCAGAAATGTAAAATGAATTGGCAGAATTGGAAGCTGAACAGTATTACCTAAAGAAGCTAAGAGCTGAATAAATTTGAATTGTTCCTGTAGCTGAAAGTACGCAGAAGTATTAGTCAAACAAAAAACATACAGAAGAAGAATAAATTGCAAAGCATTGCTGAAAATGCAGAAATGTGAAATGAATTGCCAGAATTGGAAGCTGAACTTCATTGCCTAAAGAAGGTAAGAGCTGAAATACATTGCTAGAAAAGCTAAACTTTAATATCATCAATGGTTTTTCGCTTTTATTGTAATAAATTTTTGAAAAAAGCACAATATTTTAAGTATAAATGGTTGGAGAAAGTTGAATAGAAGCATAAATGTCCTTAAAGAGCAAGTTTTAACATTTGAATGGTTTCTGTAGCTCGACCAAAAAACATAGGGAAAAAGAATAAATTACAAAGCACTGTTGAAAATACAAAAATCTGAAATTAATTAATTATTTTGAAATTGCCAGTAAGCTCCTATTAGCATCTGGGATCTTTTATTTTGAAAATCCAGCCTTGTCTGACACCCTGTAAGTGCTTGTTACCATCTAAGACTTTTATTTTGAAATTCCAGTCTTGTCCATGGCCCACCAGTAAGCTTCTGTTATCATCTGTGGGCCTGCATTGTCCAAAAAAATCCAACTTCCACCAGAGTGTGTGTGTGTGTGTGTGTGTGTGTGTGTGTGCGTGTCTGTATGTCAGTATGTGTGTTTCTATATGAGTGTGTGAGACAGAGGTAGATTTGAATTGTGAATTAAGGATTAGGGTTTGAAGATTTCTCCTATTATAAAAAGAGAGAGAGAGAGAGAGAGAGAGAGAGAGAGAGAGAGAGAGAGAGAGAGAGAGAGAGAGAGAGAGAGAGAGGTAGGTTTGAATTTATTAACAGTTAAAAAAGACAGAGGTCACAACTGCCAAAAATAGCTCAACATCAATCCACCAATCAGAACAGAGGAACAAACTGATGGCGGTTTAATCAGCTAATCAACATCAGCTGTTTGTGTAACTATCTGTTGCCTGACAGTGCTCAGTCACTGAGACAGAGAAACCTGTAAAAGTTTCACTCAGAAAAGTCACCATCATTCAAAAACCGTAGTTCGTATCTGTGAAATGCACCAGAATGCATTGCTGAACATGTAGATGTATATGCGTGGATAAAGTTAAAAATGACAGAGAAATCACAGTTTTAAAAGTCCTCATATTTGCATTTTTGCCCAAGACTGTAAGAGCCAAAATGTCATTACAGTCAACGAGACAGTTGAAGGGTTCTCTGATGCTTTGAGGCAGACAGTTTGAAAACTGTATGTCCTATGGCTTAAATAGTTACATGACCTGAACCAGGACAAGTTTGTCTACGTTTTGAATGCTGAATCAGCATTCACACTAATTATTAGCTTACTTAAAATGTTCAGTGTTGTTGAGACCACTCTACTAGTCTGTGTGTTGACTTAGATCAACGTCACCTCACTGACATACATGGAGGAGCAAAAATATTGGATACACCTTACAATAAAATGCAATCTAATGCAACACCACCACAAACTATCAATGATAACCATAGAGACACAGTGTCAGCAACTATTTACATAGTTTCACAAATGTTTAATTTGTGCTATTCACACATTTTTTAAAGGTTTTTCTTTTTAAATTCATCTATCAGCCAGGTTATACTGTTGCCAGGGCATTTAAGAAGGCGAGAGTTGTTCCCTTGCATTAAAATGAAAGAAACAGCGAGGTGGCAATTTACCATCCTCTGTCAATTCTTCCTGTGGTATCAAAAATCTCAGGAGTAATTATAGATGACCAGCTTGGTGCTTATTTAAATATCATATTATTTGGATGGATTATATATAATATATAAACAATATTCTTTATAAAAACCAAACTGGGTTCAGAAAATCATTTTCCAGAGACAGAATGTCAGTTAGTTCACCACTTTGGTCCAGACTGAAATATCTCAACAACTATTAGATGGATTGCCAGGCAATGAATCCTACTGGTCTTGGTGATCCCCCTGACTTTTCTTGTAGCGACACCATGAGGATGAGATTTGTGGCTTTTAGTGAAATTTCACGAAAATTATTGGATGGATTGCCATGACATTTGGTACACACATTCATGTTCCCCTCAGGATGAACAATAATAACCTTGGTGATCCTTGCATCTAACACCATCATCATGTCAACATTTTAATTTGTCCAATACTTTGGTTTATGACCAAATACTTGCAAAACCGGTCACAATCCCACCATCATCAGCTTTATAGAACATTTTTATTCCTTACAGTCACAAATGCCAGGCACAACCAGAGCCAGTGTGAATGTTATGAAACTGTATTTGAAGTAGTATCGACACAAAATCTGAGTGAACTTGTAGCAGTGAGAAAGCAAATGTGACACCTTTCCTTTCCAGCCATGGTTTTAATCAGCAAACCAACATGGTAACCTCAGTCTGAGCAAACAGTGGTACCAGTGTGGTGACAGGCTTGAGTTCCTCCAATCACTGAGGCATTCAAACTGACCCACAGTGTGTATGTGTTTGTATGGACTACAGTAATATCCTGGAGAAAATGAGAGCTTTTCTTGTGCAGCAGAGAACAAACAGCTGACTGAAAGAGGTCCACTGCATTGACTGACAGCAGACATGAATTCACTGAAGAGTTACACCACCATAAAAAACAACTCAACTATCACTGCCAGAGACGTCGCAAAACTGACGGGAAATGTGTCTAGTTCACTAAACTGTTGTACCAAGGTATACCAAGATCACTATCCTTTTAATATCTGTGGTTGTATTAGGCCATTGCAGGCAATGTTGTACATCACTGAACATGGCAATACTGGATACTGGAGAGCACAAAGACTGACAGAATCCTTTAATTTTTTAATTTAAAAAATGACATGAGGTCCACAGACACAGATGTGGGGGAATAAAGAATTCAATCATACCTGGTCCTTTGGGTTTGGTGTTGCTTGAAGAGAATGGGTCACTGCTTGTGAAGTGACTGGCTTGCTGCAGGAAGTGTAAGAAGAAATACCCTGTTAATAGTAAATTACAGTCAAAGCCATACACTCATACATTTAGTTTTGTTGGGTTTTTTTTTTTTACCATGTAGATAAAAACTGAATTTACCCACATATAGATTTTTTCCTTGTTTATGCTGTGTGAGAGAGCTGCAGAATATGTACTACAAGAAAGCAATACCAACAGAGGGAGCTGAGAATTAAGACTATATATGTCGAACCTTGGCAAAACACAAGGCTCACTTATTCACATAGTATACAGTATGCAGTACAGTGTGGTATCCCAACAATAAGCAGTCATTTTAAAATCTGTACCACTCTTGGGATTTTATATAATTATATAAATCAAAATTCCAGCTTCTGGCCTTCAACAGTTACCTTGGAAGGTAATGTGGCACTTTTACTGAAGGGGTCTGGTGTGGAGAAGGGATCCATCTTTGTGGTCTTCTTGAAGAAATCTTCTGACGACGCCTTGAACGGATCAGTCTCTTTGAATGGGTCTCCACCAAAAGGATCTGCAGCAGAAAGGATGGACAACTTCAGATTTATCTTTTCTCACTGAGTGTTTCTTAAACTTTTCATTGACCAGACAACAAAACCAGATTGCTCAGCAATTTTAAATGGCAGTTTTTCAAATTTGAGTTTCAATAGCTTTTACACATAATCAGCAGCAGTATTGCTTTTGTTGCGGTGTGAGACATTGAGACAAATTTGTTTCACTGCTGCACCACAGTAGTATAGTTATAAAACTTAGTATGATGTTATGGATCTGTTTTGGAATTCACTTGTTTTGACAGTAACGCCTAGCACACACCGCCTACCTGAGCAGCACCTGTGCATTGTGGAACCTCTTGCTTTTCATTTCAGCATGTTAACAGGTTAGAACAGCCACACAGCCCTCGTGCGCTGTGTGGTTCTCAGCAAAAATAGACTAAATTTTTAAAAAGATTTTATGTTTATTTGATAGGGACAGATACAGTATACATAGAGAATTGCACACTATCCAATGCAATGTATTTATACATTATAAATGCTGTTATAACAGCATTTATAGCTACTGATAGTTTCCAATGCCCGTCCCTAGAAGGGACGAGTAAAACATTTAGGAAAAAATATTCCCCTGAAACAAGTTAAAAAACACTTTTCCAAAGAATATCAGCTTTTGACTAAAACATCAGCATTTTCAGTACAGTTAGTGAACAGGGGGCACTTTTCTCAGTAAAGTCTTGGTGATTAAGGAACTTGTGGAATGTCTTGACTCAGGGAGTAAGCGCTGCTTTAGTCAACAGGTTGTTTCAGGGTTATTTGGTACATCCACACTGTTTTTTATAGATGATGTATGGCAGGAGGTATAGGTATAGATGGAGCTGGCGTATGATGGATTAATGACAGCCTAAGTAGTTCAATTAATCCCCTTGTCCGCACACCTCCCTATAATATCTAGCCTACATTATGCAGGAGTATTGCAATCATAACAACATGAGGCATTTAGTCAGTGCTCTTCTATGGAATCAAATAGATGATTGTGAGAAGAGGCACCCTGCAGGTCTTGAACTTCCCAGCATCAGATTCCATCGATGTCTGACAGAAATGTTCTGCAGTATGAAATGTTTGCAGTTAAAATGGATTTTTGCTTTGGATTACCAGAAAAAGCAGATGCATGATGGGGGTTTGCGCTAATTGATCAACTCAAAAAAAAAATAAAAAATTAAAAAGCTGCCAAAGAAACAGATGGTTTCACATATAAGAAAACCCAAGCAACGGCATGGACAAAACTAACACTAATGGGTTGTTTACTGTGGAGTAGGTTTACTGCTGTGTGAAAAGGCTGATTTGACTGATCACTGATCTCCATCTACGAAGCAGAGAAGTGAAACTCCACAATATCAGTGAAGAGGGAAGTGTGACAGAGGTCACAGTTGCACACACTGCTGTTTCACATGTGCAGAGGGACATCAACAAAAGACAAGGCTGCCACTACAAGCACAGGCTATTCTTTGATGTGTATGGCCACTGTTTGAGGGATAAGACTAAGGTTCAAGATTAATTTATTTATCATTATTCAAGACAGAGTTGTGAAATGCAAGCTGTAGTCCCTTCATGGTACACAAAAAACATTCACTCATGCTTTGTTTTATGTAAAAGCACAAAAATATGTTTAAATGTGAGGTGGGGGACAAACTGATAGAGCAGAGTCATAATATTTGTATAATGTATAATATATACACAATATAAATCCATAGACACCAAATACTGATTTCTGAAATACTAATATTGTATATATGCACTGAACCGTGTTGGAGTACAGCAGTCGACACTGTAACTGTCTTGTTTATGTGTGACAATATAATCTCAACTCAAGGTCCACTTACTTTGCCCCACTGAATGAAAAGGCTAATAGCAACGATTCCATTCAAATGAAGTGATTTTGTTCTGAATTTTACTATATTAAATGCTGGTATGACTGGGTCTTAAGGCAATAAAACTCCTTTTCCCCAAGTAAATACCTGTGGTTGTTGATGGCTGCTTTGCAAAAGGGTCATTTTGGAAAGGGTCACCTACAGGAGAGGAATCCAGCAGAAAGGACGAAACAGCAGGAGGAAAACAAAGAAGAAGGGAAGAGGAAGACATAGAAGACGGTCAACTCAAGCTAAAAACAATATCAGCTGTCTGGAAGAAAGAAAACTAAAGATAAACAGAGCAGTAAAAGAGGAGAGGAGAGGAGAGGAGAGAGGCATAATGTGTGAAAATGAGGGGACTAGGAAGAAGGAGAGCAGAATAAATGGGTAACAGAGGACAGTCGAGGAAGAGAAAAAAAATGATCCTGAGGGAAAGAGCTAGGGGAACACTGCTAAAAAGAGCGGGACAGTGAAGGTAAAGGGTGGTGATAACCTTTGAATGGGTCTGTTTTGAAGGGGTCTTCAGAGTGGAAGGGGTCAGTGTGAAGATCCTGAGGCTGGCTGTTGAACACAGATGGCTTCACTTTGAATGGATCCTCCTGTAGTAAGGAGAAAGACGAGGAAAGAAACAGACACAGGAAGATTTTTTAATTGATTGTATTTAGGAGTTTTCCTGTACCCCCTATCAGGTATAGGTATATTACAGCTTGGGTCTTATTTTGGTAGTTTTATTTCTGTCACTAATGATAACATTACATACACACGGCCAGATTCATGATGTGAAGCATTTTGCTTCAAACACGTGCTGTATTTATCAAACTGGCTCACCAGGAGTCAGTGCGCGTGCTGATTTAATGACTACTTGCTCCATATTGCATATAAGGGAGGATCGTGCAAATAATTGGACAAGACATGGTAACAGAGTTTGATTAGGTATTTTGCTGAATAGGTGTATAAACCTAATAAACTGTCAACTGAGTGTAGGTCTATAATAAAACCAGACTCTTAGAAGAAAGTAGAGCAATAATCCTCAATGAACACAATGTTCATAATAACACAATATGAAAACAAACAATGGTTTGTGTTAATTAAAAACGAATTGAATACAATAAGTGAACTGTTAAATTCCTATGTTAGCAACTGCATTCTTCTGTCTTTTGACAGTATATTAATAGTCTTCCACTCAGCCAGAAGCGCAGGAATCAACCTCAAGAGTTACCTTTGTAAGGGTCTAGGGAGAGCAAACCCTGCCCTTATTACACCACATGACGGCACACATACACACACTTACCCCCTTTCCCCCCCCAAGATTGAATTTCACTTTAGAAACACAGAAGCAATTTTCATTTTTTTGCAGTTTGCCTTTTTCTGCACCCTGCTATTCGGACTCAAAGCCTTCTGAAGAGGAAGCCCACGTCTGGACTGCAACATTCCTCTGTGTGTGTGTGTGTGTGTGTGTGTGTGTGTGTGTGTGTGTGTGTGTGTGTGTGTTGATACATAAGGATGTTTCTTCACATGTCATCCTGAATCTGTGCCGGGCTCTACCTTGTTATGGCTCAGAAGGTCTGCACTGTGTTTCACTGGAAACCCTTAGTTCGATCCCACTGTTGATCCCAAGAGCTGTTTGCCAGGTGTGGGAGGGATGAGCCAAGGTAATGATGTTATTGTGAGTAAAGTGAATAGAAGCAGAGCTAAATTGTTGGATTAGATCAGTGCAGGGGAATTCTTAAAGACTCAAAGTCGGCAGTAAACACAATGGAGAGTCAGGGAGAAAAATAATAACCAGGGTTTTAGCAAAAGAAAGTTCAAATGGCAGAAATGACTGCTAAGGATTTGGCATGCTGCAGTTTGCGAACTGCTGGTAATCTCTAGATGATAATAGGTCTGGGTAAAGAAGAGGAGGAAGAAACTATGAACAGTGGAAATAGAAGTGGGAATGGTTATTCCAGTCTAAAATACTATACTATGGTATACAAATGTAATAAATTGTAAAGATATTTAGGATCATTCTAAGTATTATGTTGTGTTCAGTTTTGCAAAACTCCAAATAGCATCCAAATTTTACTGCACTTCTTCTAAATCCAGGGGCACAGTAGTGAGGGGAATAGTGGAACCCTCAAAAAGCCGGGAATTAAAAGTTAGTTTTTATCTTAAATCTTACGTCATTAGCAAGTAAACTATTACAGTTGGCTGAAATAAATAGTTTGACAGATTACTTCTTGTATCTAAAAATGGTAAATGGTTAATGGACTTCACTTATATAGCGCTCTTCAACCTTAACGGTTCCCAAAGCGCTTTACAGATTGGTCTCATTCACCACACACCGATGGCGACGAAGCTGCTATGCGTACGGTAGGGTTCAGTGTCTTGCCCAAGGACACTCCGACATGAGGAGCCAGGGATCGAACCGCCAAGCCCAGGATTAATGGACAACCCACTCTACCTCCTGAGCCACAGCCGCAATCCAAATCATTGTAGGCTACTGTGCATCCAAAAGTCCTACTTTACAATTACGGTATCTCATCACATACATTACTAGAAGTATTCTAATGACACGATGACATTTTTATATGACATCGTCGCTCTTTCTTCAACATTTATTTGTCATGCAAATGAAACAAAATACTGTCCCACTCCTCCCACTGCAACACAAACAAGCTCTGTACTTGGTCTCTACATTGGTTACAAACAAGTTGCTAATTTTAGGAATCTTTGTAATTTCTAACTAAAAAGTAGGCTATTCGAATACCCGATTACTTCTATTTAAATCACATGCTTATGTGAAGAGCCTAAAGGGAAAAAAACCTAATTTGCTGATTGCAAATAAGCGCATGAGAGTCAATTTCCTTTCTGCTAGCCCAACTGTTTGTATTGTTCATGCTTTTTAATTTACGTAAATGCATTCTAGCCTGTTGAAAACATGTGTCAGTAAGAGGCCCATTCGTTCAGAATTCAAATATGTTATCAGCCACATTGGGAGGTAAAAGCAGAGTTCTGATAGAGATGCTGACCTGTGCTGCTCTCACCATCGCTGGGAATCCTCCGTTCTCTCTGTCACTGAAGCCCTCGCTCATGTCAGCCAGGTTGGTCATACTGCCTCCATGGGTTCCATTCAAGGCGCTGTTGTACTGCTCAATGCTTTTAGACACTTCCTGTTGGCTGTCCTGAATCTGGGACAACTTACTACGAGCCTGCAGGATACACACACAAACAGTTCAGTAACAGCGGAACGTATGAATACTATGCTGCACGGTCTTCTTGCTTTAGAAAGCTCCTCTTGATGTATTTGCTTTGGGCATCTTACTTCTGAACACCTGCTGGAGTTAAATGCACATAAACACACACACTCACAAAACTGACATGCCATCTTACAATAGCAGTCACACCTCATTCACATCTTAGGTGTAACGTAGTGTCCAACAGCAATGTTTACAGCACTTGTCATGAATGAATCATACTGCAGGAGGGATTTAACAGGGATGCTTTGATACTTTTTCCCTATGAAAACTTGTGACTATTGGACTCAATTGTAACTGACACGAATCCAAGCAGAAGAAGCAGCTGTTATCTGTGAAGAAAGAAAATACCAACTTTTTACAGCCACCTTTGAATCCTAAAGAGTATTTGATACTCAGATCGATTTTGGGTATCATTTCCTCTCAAAATAGGGAATTAGTAGTAAGTATATGACATGCACTTTAGTTTGAACTGCTGGAACACCCCTGGGTGGCAGATCTTATGTGGGGTTTTATGAAGAACTAGAATTAGCGCCCCACGGTTGTATGGTTCTGCCAACCAGTCAAGTTAAGTCAAAAGGCATAAAGTGTATTTTTTGGCTAAATGGAAGTTATCACTATATTGATGATACATGCAGTATGTATAATTCCAGTGAATATACATTGTTTTTAAGATGCGAAGCCTCTCTATGAGCTGTAGGTGAAACTCACTCGCTCACAGATCACGATTTGCTAGGTGCACTCCAAAACGTTATTTGCAGTCACATGATTCCGACGACGCTCGAAATTCAGAATGGGGCAGGAAGTGAAAGGCAGAATGGACGAGATGGAGGACAGCCCGTACTGTGCTAGTTATTGTTTACTCATTGTGTCGTCCCAGTCAACATGTGTGTGTGAAATCTGGAATCACCCAATTCATTCATAAATTATGGCTAAAAACACACAATGACATCTGACCTTTGAGTCAAAAGTGTCACCAATTCATTGTCCAACCAACTGTGAAATATGGTCATCAGATCTTGAGTTATGGCCAAAAACGTGTCTTGTGAGGTCACAGTGACAACCAAATTCTAATCAGTTAATCCTCGAGTCCAAATGGACGTTTGTGCCAAATTTTGAAGTAATTCCCTCAAGGCGTTCCTGAGATATATCATATCATAACAAAGCACTTTTTCATAAAGAGCAGGTCTAGACCGACTCTTTATATTTACAGAGACCCAACAATTCCCACCATGAGCAGCACTAGGAGACAGTGGCAAGGGAAAAACTCCCTTTTAACAGGCAGAAACCTCGAGCTGAACCAGGCTCTGGGTGGGCGGTCATCTGCCTCGACTGGTTGGGTTGAGAGAGAGAGCGAGAGAGAGCGAGAGAGAGAGAGAGAGAGAGCAAGAGGAGGAGGAAAGAGAAAAGACAGTAGTACAGTACAGGTCTACATAGAGATGTAATAAGATATCACCTTCACAAGAATCAGACGGACAGACAATGCGAAAATATAATGCCTCCAGCCATGGCTATCGCCGGCGCAGAGGCATAATAAAGACGTCTAAGGGGACTATGGCATGAAAATCAACATGACTGTTCCTGGAAGCAGTAAGACTGGATATTATTACAGGTGAGCATGAGGAAATGATCAACTGCCGAGACTACTCAACTCTCCACGTGACCTTGTGACTGGAGGAGGGAGCAATGGCAGAGTACAGACGTCAGTCATCTGGTCGTTACATTCAGGAGAATATAATCCTATCAGGGCATAATGCATAACACAATGCATGTTATGGAGAGAGAATGGAGACTACATAATGCACCAATCACACATCGTGTGTGTCTAAAGTCAAACTGTGTATGCATATTGCAGGTGGTTAAGTAGTGTGTGTGAGATAAGTAGCTGGTAGGAAACGCACACACCACAGCATCTGAGGCTAAATGAAACCCACACACACACACACCTAAATGTTGTGTTCCAGTTCCTCTAATGGTACAGAGGGACCAACTACTGACTTTAGTGGTAATAAAGAAGTAGATTATACAGTGCAATGGTGCCCCCTGTTGACACTTTTCAGACACACACACACACACACACACACACACACACAGAGACAGACAGGCCCTATTTCCTACCTGGTTGATCTCATCCTGTGTGGCCTTCAGAGACTTGATGATGGTCTCCAGTTGGATCTTGCCAGCAGCCAGGCTCTGCTCCAGCTGGTTCTCCTCCTGCTGCAGCCGGCCCAGGTCGGCCTTTGCCCGGCTCAGCTCTTCCTCCTGGCTCTGCAAGTCTGACTCCTGGGAGTGTATCTGACTCTGGAGGGTCGAGATCTGGAGGCAGAAGAGAATGAAATAATGAGGATCAGGTCTGAAATTAACACCTGCCAAGCTACAATGCCCTTGAAATCCATTCTACACAAGCTGGTCATTTACTGAAACCATATGCTTGATAATGTGATTGACACTTTGCTTTCTTCACTTCTTCCCTTTGGCACCATCTCAGTTGCCTCTTCTGGCATTTAGCGGAACATAATATTAACGCATTATAAATGTAATAATGACTTTTCATTATTTATGATTATGTGGCTGCTGTGGCAAAGCGTCACAAAGGTGGACACTTCTGCCTTGTTTTCAGTGCCCCACATCCCCCAGTTCTTCCTCACCATCTGAGACTCTTCCTGGCACTTCATCCGAACTTCGTTCAGCATGTCCTCTAATTTATGTTTCTGCTGGTCCATCTCCTCCAAACGGTCCTGGGCGTCTTGTTTCTGAGCCTCCAGCTCCTGCAGGCTGGCTGTCTCTCTGTCCAGGTCATCCTGCATCTCCTGATGGAACATATATTAAATCAACCTATGAGTGCCAATCAAGTATCATGTGTCAAAGTTACGTGTCCACCACAAAACAAGTGGTCTGATAAAGCCAAGCTGTTTAGTGCACTACATACCGACGTATATGTTTGTATATGCAAGGCAAGGAGAGACTATTATGGTCTCAATAAACATTTCTTTGAAAACAGAAACAGAAAGAAAGAAAGGTAATCGACCAAAGGTAATGATTTACTTGAAATTAAACCAGTCCACACTAAAACAAGCTATGTGTTCATCCTCACCTGTACCTCTGCACTCTTGTGTCTGATGGCCTCCTCTGTCTCCCTGATGTCCTGTTCAAGAGTGTACTTCTCCCTGACACACACACAAAACAAAACATGCACAAAAGGGTGCACACAAACACACACAAGCATAATTATGATAACAGAAAAAGAATAAAATAACTACCAACCCCCTGCTGTGTACACACATCAACATGTCAGAATAACAAGATACTGGACTGGGATTCTATCAAATCCACAATGTCACAGACAACAAAAATCACTACACCCTCAGTAAAACTGCTCACTGACAGGAAAAGAGGAGCTGAGTGTGCCTTTCTAAATTAATGACTTATTAATCAAATAAATTATTTCAGAGTGTAATTGCAAATGTTTTAATAAATACAATGTGTATTTAATTTCAAAACAGTGCACACATTTAGATTTGTGAGGAAAAAACTTTAATTGTACAGTCAAAATCATGACAAAAGCATATAAATGTATATTTTTATCTATTGCAATGAACTGCCCAGAGTTTGTGAGTCCCACAAAGTAACAAAATACTGATTTTTTTATGCTATGGGAACAAGACAATGTGTTGTGCTAACAAGTTGCTCAAATGGCACTTTGTCTGATTCCTCACATTTATTCTGTGGGCTGAGTCTAGTGCCCTTTAAAATACACAGCATTTGATTCCAGCAGTAGTTTTTGACCAGTGGGTGTCAGACAGAGTCCTTAAAGGATAGGTTCACAATTTTTTTAATCTGTCTTAAAACAATAGTCAGGTGCCCATATAAATATTGAAACAGGTTTTGTTTGCTATAATCATTCTCCCTTTTCATACTGGCCATCCAAAGATCCCTTCCTAATGCACTTTCAGTATAAGTGATGGGAGACCTAATCCACAGTCCTCTTGTGCAAAAATATACATACATTCCACTGTTTATCTGAAGTTAATATGAGACTCCTGCAAATATCCCCCTTCGTTCCTCCGGACAGTGTTTCCTTGCTGAGCTGCAGTGGAGGGATAATAACACAATGATACAATATTGTCCTAAAATGACTGAAACTTGGGAGGGAGTTGATTGTCTAACAGACAGTTGAAGCCTCAAAGTAGCATCAGCTAAACTTTGGAATATATTTTTTACACAGGATGAGGACTGCAGATTTGTCCCCCATCACTTAAATTTAAATTGCTTTGCGAACTGATGTCTTCAGGGCCAGTATAAAAAGGAAAAATGATTACAGCAAGCACAATCTGTTTCAATGTTCATATGGGCACCTGACTTTTATTTTAAGACAGACTTGAAAAAAAGAAAGAGAAAATGATCCTTTAACAAACTCTGCATCTTGACCTCAGACATCAAGGTGATAGAAAATAAGCAAATCTGAACATATGAGAAGCCTACTGATAACCACTATGCAAAACAAGTGGTAGGCAGAACCACTGCTCATCTGTGTGTGTCACAGTAGATTTGACATAATTCCAGTCCATAGATATTCAGTAGCTGGTGTGTTTACCTGAGAGTATTCCACTGGGTAAAGGCAAGAGTGCTGACGCAGCATGAAGAATAAGTGGTGAACAAACAAAAATTTGATAAAATACACACATCAAAGGAAGAGTGGATGGTTGGCTGGGTGGCTGGATGGATGGATGGAAGAAGGAAGAAAGCAGTAGGATGAGACAAAGCCAAGTATATGAATAGTAAAGCTCATCCACATCTGATATGTGTGCATGTTTCCTTCTCAAGTGTGCATTTTAACACAGAAAACGGAGCTCAGTGATTTCTACATTAAAAAAAACTAGTAAAAACTAGTAGGATCAACCACACAGCATTACAGTAAAATCAAATGACATTTGGGGGCTGCAGGAATGGCAGAAGGAACTGTGTCAAATACCTTTTTGGGCTTTAAAGGTTTTGGAGATGTAACATACAAGGGAAGCTTTCCTTATACAAAACGTAATGACAATGATAGTAAATTTAAAAGGTGACAAAATGAACACGCATAAGACTCTTCAACCACAGTGGCACTTTGCATAGTCCAATAATTCACCCTGTCAGAAGAGTTTTATCTTGCAAACTGTGTGTGTTAGGGCTGACTTTTTATAAAAAATTCGAACATTTGTTCCAACATGGGGGCGCAACAGACTGTTTGAAGTTGTTTGTCTTGTGATCCAGCAGAAGGTGCTCTATAAATTCACTATCAGCTTGACCTATTGCATGCCCTATTGAAGGAAACTAAGCTTGTAATGTAATGTTGTTTGCAACGAAAAGCCCTAGTATGTGTTCATAACGGGAACACTTGCCAATACTGAAAGAGTACTTTACTACCCAAGTAAAAAAAAAATAGCACCGATACAGTTTTTCTGAAACCAGTGAACTCTGCTTGTACTATTTCATCTTGTTATCATGTTAAAATGAATACACAGATAGTAGGCAGAATAACAAATTAAGTATAATCTTGGTTGTGACTGTTTTCGTTATCGAATTATGAAGTTTTTTAGTGTGGTGAAGTCAGTTTCTTTGTTTTTCTTTGTACCTCTGAAAAAAAGGAAGATTCTTTAGATTCAAGGAGCAATAAACCAGGATCATACTAGTCATGACATGATGTGGTTTGTGTCTTATTATCACTACAGAAAGTGATAAAAGCCCTCATTAATGAGGGATCGAATGTTAGAGGTTAACTTAGGAGGGGTGTTGGCTGCTGTGTGAGTGACAGGTTTGGAAAAACTGAAAGAGATTTGAAAAAGGACATCACCAAGTACATTCATCAAAGAGTGAATAGTAACTAACATCCATCAATCCATCCATTTTCTACCGCTTATCCGGGGCCAGGTCGCAGTGGCAGCAGGCTAAGCCAGGTAGTCCAGACGTCCTTCTCCCCAGCAACGTTTTCCAGCTCCTCCTGGGGGGTCCCGGAGCGTTTCCAAGCCAGATGAGATATATAATCTCTCCAGCGTGTTCTGCGTGTACCCCGAGGTCTCGGGCGCCCAGGAGGCATCCTGATCAGATGACCGAACCACCTCAACCGGCTCCTTTCGAAGTAAAGGAGGCTCCGAATGTCTGAGCTCCTTCAATTCAATTTAGTATTCAGTTTTATTTATATAGCGCCAAATCATAACAAAGTTATCTCAGGGCACTTTTTCATATAGAGCAGGTCTAGACCGACTTTATATTTACAGAGACCCAACAATTTCCGCCATGAGCAAGCACTAGGCGACAGTGGCAAGGAAAAACTCCCTTTTAACAGGCAGAAACTTTTGAGCTGAACCAGGCTCTGTTGGGCATCTGCCTCGACCGGTTGGGTTGAGAGAGAAGGAGAGGGATAGAGCCTTACCCTATCTCTAAGGCTGAGTCCAGCCACCCCGTTTGTATCCATGATCTCATTCTTTCAGTCACTACCCAAAGCTCGTGACCATATGTGAGGGTCGGAACGTAGACCAACTGGTAAATCGAAAGCTTTGCCTTCCAGCTCAGCTGTCTTACTGCTGACACCGCCTGTTAAACTTAAGCTCCTCACTCGTGAATAAGACCCCGAGATACTTGAACTTCTTCACTTGAGGCAGCAACTCACTCCCAACCCAGAGGCTGCGCCTAGAGATCCTATCCATAAAGATCACGAACAGAATCAGTGACATGGGACAACCATGGCAGAGCACAACACCCACTGAAAACGTGTTTGACTTCGTGCTGAGAATACGGACACAGCTTTCACTCCTGACGACCGGATGACTCATAGCAACAGCCTTGGTATCCCATACTCCTGCAGTACCCCCCACAGGACTCCCCAGGTCATAAGTCTCCTCCAAGTCCACAAAACATATGTAGACTGGATGGGCAAACTCCCATGAACACTTTTGAATGAACTTTTCCAGGGAAGCTGAGCAGTGCCCCTTTTTAAAAATGGGAACCACCATTCCGGTCAGCCATTGCACAGGCACTGTCCCCGACGCAACACTGAAGAGGTGTGTTAACCAAGACAGCCTAATAATGACCAGAGCCTTCAACATCTCAGGGTGAATCTCATCTACACCCGGCGCCTTGCTGCTAAGGAGCTTCTTAACTACCTCAGAGACCTCTGCCAAGGATATGCATGAGGCTTCCCCCAAGGTCTCCAAACTCTGTCTCCTCCACAGAGAACGTGTTGGTCGGGTTGAGGAGTTCCTCAAAGTGCTCTTTCAAGTGCTCGACAATATCCCGTCAGCGTCAGCAGTCCCTCTGCTGAACACAGCCTGAGCCAAGCCCTGCTTTCCCTTCCTGAGTCGTCTAACGATTCGCCAGAACTTCCTTGAGGTCAACCAAAAGTCCTCCATTGCCTCCTAGAACTCCTCCCACAACCAGGTTTTTGTTTCTGTGACCACCGAAGGCTCAGCCCTTCTGACCTCCAGGTACCTGTTTGCTGCTTCAGAAGACCCCTAGGTCAACCAATCTTGAATGAAAGGCCTTCTTCTTCAGCTTGACAGCCTCCTTCACTGTTGGTGTTCACCAGTGGGCTCTTAGGTTGCCACGACAGGCCCAGACGACCTCCTGACAACAACTCCTAGGAGCTGCATCCACAATGGAGGCTTTGAACATGGCTCACTCGGATTCCATGTTGCCAACCTCCCATGGGATGCATGAGAAATTATTCTGGAGGTGGGAGTTAAAGACCTTACGTTCAGGGGCCTCAGCCAGATGTTCCCAGTTTACCCTTACTACACGTTTGGGTTTGTCAGGTCTGTCTGGCAGTCTCCCCCACCATCTGATCCACCACCGGGTAGTGTTCACTTGAGAGCTCTGCTCCTCTCTTCACCCGAGTGTCCAAGAGATACAGCCACAGATCTGATAACTAACACTGAACTAA
Source organism: Maccullochella peelii (assembly GCA_002120245.1). NCBI lineage: Eukaryota > Metazoa > Chordata > Actinopteri > Centrarchiformes > Percichthyidae > Maccullochella > Maccullochella peelii. Next base: position 18,526 of record LKNJ01003758.1, on the reverse strand, counting down.
AATCAAACTCAAAGCTGCATCTTGTAAATGTCGAGGCAATTACTACTTATAAAAAACATTTACAAATGGCTACACTGTTGCTATTGCTGTTACTGCATATACTGGTACAAAAATGTTACTCCGACACTTAAAATTAAATAGTTTTGGTGTAATCTAAACCATTGAACCATTTATTTTTTTATTATGTTAAAGTAAAAACAGTTTACACTTTCAGTGCTGTCATGTTATTGTTTGTTACCTCTGCAACTGGGCTATCTCCTGGCTGATGTCATCCAATTCCTTGATGCCAGTGAACTCCCCTGAACCCACTGAACTAGAGCTGTCCTGTAGAGAGGGAGACAGGCAGACAGAGAGAGAGAAGGAGGGGAAGAAAAAAAGGTTGGCAAAGTAAAACGTATTTGTTGAAGAAAGTGGGATGATGAAATTGTACCAACTGAGCCATGGCAGACCAGGCCAAAAGGAAGGAGGAAGAGGAAAAGAGAGGATAGGAGAGAAACCAGAGCACAATAAGAGGAGCAGCACAGAGGTTGAATCAGTAGGTGAGGGCTGGGTCAATCACCTTCATATGGGGAAGTGTTACCACCACTGACAAACTGCCAAGGAGAGGACAGATTCAGGATTTTGCAATTTTATGAATAATATTCAGTCAGCCCCCCTTTGAGATTTCATGAAGGACGTTTTCAAAAGAAAGAGCAAAACAAAGCCCTTACAAGCTGTTCCTTTATTAAACAGAAATACACAGGATGCTCTTGATTTGATTGATTTAACCTATTTATACTAGGGCCACAAAAAACTACTATCATAGGATTGCAGCTGCTTTATCAAAAATTCTAATTTTAAAAGAATCTTGATTGTCAACTAAAAACGATCTTGAATCTTCCCTTGATCAGCAGACATTTGACAGGGTGAGACAATGTCACTGCACTGTATTGGAATGGAGAGAAAAGTCTTGCAAATGCTTTCCAGTAATCAGCCTGAACAGCCAGCCACTGAAAGCATTTATAGGTTAATACACTGTAGGTCCATGTTACCTACCCACAACTTGAACATTATAGCCTGAGAGAGTAGGAAGAGGGGAAAGGTAGAAACATCAGCAGTAAAAGAGTTAGGAAGGATAAAAGAGAAGAACAGTGGGCAGTAAATGTCTTTGATTTACCTCTCCTCGAATTTGCCAGTTTCATGTCTATGTTTGTCTATGTTACATTTTTGTCACGCTGGTCTTCCATCAAATAAGCAGATTTGGCAGATTGGGAAATTGGTACAGCTCAAGAAAGAGGATGTATAGCAGGCAAATCTGTACGCCATATGCCCAAATATGCAAAGAGCAGGAGAAAGATGGGAGGATGGAGGAGGAGAAGGAGAAGTACTGACTCACCCGTCTCATCTCAGACAGAGCAGCCATCTCTGATCCCACTGGGGTCATGTATCCTGACATACTCTGCAGCCATAGAGAAATGACTTAGTTACTGACAATGAAGATAAAAAACAGCAACATTTATAAGCTCCTATGCTAATTTTATTAAATAAAACATTAACCCCCTGGGAAAAGGTGCTGCTACTGTATACAGCACATGACAGACTATAGCTGGCTAACTATAGTTTATCATAGTATTACTATAACCAATCTATAGCCATTCCTGGCAGCATTTATACAACACTTTTATCCACAGAGCTTTACAAGTTGCCTCTTATACACACACACACACACACACACACACACACACACACACACACACACACACACACTGATGGCAACGAGTTACCATTCAAGCTGCTGGCCTGAATAGCTGAAGCAATTTGGAGTTCAGTGTCTTGCCCAAGGACACTTTGACATGTGGACATGAGGATCTAGTGAACATGCACTGCTTGCATGCGTTAGACCTACTGGTACAGGAGTGCCTCTCTCAGAGGGGGGGATCATGTCAGCAGTCAGGGACTGTGGAGGGTCGATGCCCTTGCTGACTTTCTGCTGGATGAGATGCATGGCAAGGGCAAACTGCTCCCTTGTCAGCTTGCCTATCTGCCTTGTGTCTGCCAGAGCCCTGCAGGAAAGAGCAGTCAGTCAACATTACAGGCACATTAGGTTAACTCAATTATACTGAGCAGACTGACCACATTGTTGAGCAGAACATGACTAACAAAAATCTAAAGAAAAAGAAGAATAAAAAGCTGAATCAGGCAAGTAGCTAGGAAGGGTTTTCACTCTCTTCAAGGTATCATTTGACACTTCCACAACATGTGCAAGAAATCAATATACACGCAGACGTTTGCGACCGAAACATGTTGCACACTAAAAGCCAAAGAGTCAACTGTTGCTTACTTTTATTTCAATGAATATATGAAAGCAATCAAATGAATCGGGACCACTCTATCCTAAATTGCTTGTTCAAAATCACCTTTGGCACCTTTTTTAGTCTAAGTTCGTATTGTATTTCACCTATTTGCTCCCAGGAACATCCCTAAAAACTGAAAGTTCCTTAATAAACAAAACACCAGACCCAAAACAGACAGTCTCCTGAGTGATGCAAGAGAACACCATGGGTTCTCTAATGTCCACAAGCTAACATGAACAATCTTGACAAGCTGTGCGCAAGAACTGAGATGGTAGCAGTGAATCTAGCCATTTTGATAATAAAAATATGGTCTGGCCTCTGTCATTTGATAAGCTGATAGCTGTGCTTAGGAATGTGTGGCATTTTTGAAAACCAAAGATTTTGCCCAGGTGATCGATTTTAAAACAAACACTACCTTTGTTCTCATTATTGGTTTATAAATGATAAACCCGTCATAAAGGCCAACTTATTAGAAAGTGGTACCAAGCTAATAATAAGCCTAGCCAAGAAAACAGCATATATTAACTCAAGCATGAAACATGAGCAGGGGCCTAGCAGAGTCCCTACCATATATGGGCAAGGACATTCTGAGAAAGTCCAGACTGCATGAAGATCTCCTTTACTTCATGTCCGCTGACAAAACCGTCCAGATCGGCATCAGTCTTCAAGAAGATGTCATCATAGCGACCACGGTCTGACACTGGGACCACCCAGGTCACTGTATGCTGAGACAGAGAGAGGCGCATATGTTGTAACTTTCTATATTTTTGACACTTTTTGCGCTTATACAGAAATCTATTCTCAGTCAGAATGGTTCTTAAGTCTAATAAACCCCTTTGAAAGTCCTACAGAGCTCCCACTCTTCAGGAGATTTTCATCAAATCAGTACTGGCACTGACAGTCGCTTTCCCTGGTTAAGATGACAAACGTTGCCGGTGGCAGGTCATATCAGCTGTCGCTAATTAATATTCAGCAAATCACTTGATAACAGGCCAAATCTAAACTTGGCTGTGGTCGGGTTTGTGTGCTCTCTCCTCCGCTGTCTGTACTCGTCAGAGATAGTTTGTGAGGGAAGAATCTCCACTCTGTAACACCACTGTACAATCAGTGTTTCTTTATTTCCAACAACTCCTACAGAGTGACACGTCTTCTCTCTGGTGGATCGCATCAATTCAGAAGTCGCATTCTCCCAGTTCATTTTTCTTTCACATCATATGAATAGTTTAAGTTTATAAACATGATATTTTTGAACCAGTATTTGAATCAAGTAGCTGGTTAAAAATATGGTATATCAGATTTAGTAGGCTACAACTGTTATTTTAATGTGTCAGATTCATATTTAATCAACATTTAAGTACATAAAAGTATTGGATCGAACTATCAGTTTTGTCAGATACTCAATATTAAAAGGCCCAAATAACTTCATTGGCACATCCCTAGCTTTTATAAAGTCCCAAACCTGTTATTTGCCTCCAGTCCAGACACGAAATCTAATATTGATTATTTGCTGGTACTGAGACCGATCTAATATTCACTTTATTTATATTCTTCTTTGCTTCCTAAATAGTACATCTGCACAATGTATATTTATCCCACAGTAAGCCTAGATCAAAATAATGCAACTTAAATATGTTTGAAAGCTGAATAGCTCTTCATCAGTAAGATACAACCCGCATCAGTTTCTCTTTGATGGTTTCCTATAATACTTTGCATTGAGTGTGCTGTTCCTTTATTTTGTGGCTCTATGGTTCACTCGATCACTGTGTAATGAGTGTTTTTAGTGGAGCACAATATGGTACTTAGATAGCTAGCATAAAAAAAGGAACAAACAAATAAAGGATCAAAAATGGATTGGGCTTTATAAAACCAACACTGAAAAATAAAACAAATATTTTCCCATAAGTCATAAAAACGTTTAATAATCTGTTGCTCCAGTCATGGATTATTGTGTGTTTACTGATAAAGCTGCAGATGTGTGTATATTAGTATAGTGTATACAGTGTGTACTACCTGTCCAGACTTGAGTGTGTGTTTGGGCGACAGGCTGCCGGTGCTGTTGAGTGAGTTCATGCTGCCGTGGGAGGGTGTGGAGCGCAGTGAGTCTTTTGGTGGTGGAGGGCTTGCGGGCAGTCCAGACACAGAGCTGGCCACTGAGCCCAGACTCTTCTTTCTCTTAGATGGAGGGACGAGGGCAGAGGGGAGGAGTGCAGGAACAGGCTCCTTCTCCAGGGCCCGGTACACAAGGTGCATGGCCTGGGAGAGCACATCCTGCTATTAATACATACATGCTAGCTGCATATTTTATGTCCCGAGCTGTTATTTGCCCCCTGTCCGGACACAAGTTCTAATATTGATTATCTGCCTGTACTGAGACCGATGTAATATGATTCCTGAATGGTACACCTGCACAATGTATATTGAGCCCACAGTAAGGCTGGATCGAAATAATGCAATTTAAATGTTTGAGAGCTGAATGGACCTGGTTTTACAAAACTAACACTGAACCATAACAAATTATTCATACGTTTAACAATGTTTTTGCTCCAGTATGATTTCTCATTATGGATTATTGTGTGTTTACTGATTAAGGTGTACCAAAAGATATATATTTTACAACAACTTGATGTGACTTGACCAACTAGAATCAATAACTGAATCCATAGTAATAGTACAATGACTGACTGGGCTACTTGTGACTGATACATCAACCTCATATAGAAAAATACACTCAGTGACCACTTTATTAGTACACCTGTACACCGGCTTATTAATGCAAATATCTAATCAGCCAATCATGTGGCAGCAGCTCAAAGCATAAAAGCATGCAGACATGGTCAAGAGGTTTAGTTGTTGTTCAGACCAAACATCAGAAAGGGAAGAAATGGGATCTTTGACTGTGGAATGGTTGTTGGTTCCAGACGGGGTGGCTGGAGTATCTCAGAAACTGCTGATCTCCTGGGATTTTCACACACAGTCTCTAGAGTTTACAGAGAATGGAGTGAAAAACAAATACATCCAGTGAGCGGCAGTTCTGTGGGCAAAACACCTTGTTAATGAGAGAGGTCAATGAGTTCAGCATACTCCAATGGCCTCCACAGTCACCAGACCTCAATCCAATAGAGCACATTGTAATGGGAGATTTGAAGCATGAATGTGCAGCATCTGTGTGATGCTATCATGTCAACATGGAGCAGAATCTCTAAGGAATGTTCCCAGCACCTTGTTGAATCCATGCCACGAATAATTCAGGCAGTTCTGGTCCTATCCAGTATTAGAATGTTGTACCTAATAAAGTGGCCACTGAGTGTATATTTATGCAAGAATTGACAGTTATGTCAGGCTATAGAAAATCAAAACTACATATAGTGACAATGCAGAAAATAACACTCACCACTGCAAATTCATCTTTGTCCAGATGGCCATCTTTATCTATGTCACTCAGGTCCCAAACCTAACAGCAGGAAATACACATGATGAGGCCATTCAGGGTCATTCAAGGAGTAACTCAACTATTACATATACTTTCATTACTATAAATCCACTTTGGAAAAAAAGTCATTGTTTAACATCTAACCTGAGAACAACAGTTCTACCAGCCACTGTGACCTTTTTTGTCAAGTTTTGGCTTGAGTAGTTTATTTTTCAATCACGGAACCAACAAGCCTAATTTAACACAGAATGTAAGAAACCAAATTTTGAAGTCAATACCTTCCCAAGGATGTCCAGAGGTAGCTTGGAGTTGATTAGGACTGGTCTGACCTTCTCTCCTGACAGCAGGCCATTGACTGGAGCCAAACTTTCAAAAATCCCATCAAATTTATTCTTCTCCTCGGGCTACAAAGACAAACAAACAAGTTATCTAAAAAGCCTGATGGGTAAATGTTAGACTGACTGAGCCTGACTCATGCTCATACTCACAAACTTATGGTTTACTAAACTACTACTAAACTATATTAGAGCCCAAACAATAGCGGATATACACACACACACACACACACACACACACACACAATATATCAATACTCAGTAAGTATTTATTAAAATGGTCTTTAGGACTATCAAAAATAAATAGGACTTGAGAAATTGAACTTTAGTCTCCTTTGTCTTTCTGAGTCAATGAGAAAAACTTCTATAATGACTGCTTTATTCTATTGTGTGTGTGTGTGTGTGTGTGTGTTGAAACACACCCTGACAGCCCAGTGTAATTCGCCGGAGGCAGACGCTGTGCTGCTTAGAGACGGACTGCTGGTGTCCTTCTGAAATCAGACAAACAAAGATAGCTGTCATAGCACCGTCACATGATCCATTCACTGGATTTGCACATCTTCTCTCATGCTGAGCTTTTGATACAAGGTGTAAGAACATAATAAAACGAAAATGAAAATTATTAAAATGGTTTATTTGCATAATGAATGATGAGTATAATGTAAATATATTGCAAAAATGTCTGCAGGTTTGATATTTATTCCAAATGTCAATATTCTGAAAGAAATATATGAATACAAAGAATACATGGATTTGAGCTTTAATGATGAAATCACACTCACAAACTTGGGGGGAGGGACTGTGAGGTTGAGGCTGGACAGACTGACTTCCTGACCGCTCTGAGCACAGGCCACCAGCCGCAGAGCCACGTAAAACCCCTTGAGAGAGAAAACACACAGTGTTAGTCATCAAGAGATTTGATTTCACTTTGACACTATTTGTCATTAAATATTTTTTCTGTTGATCAGAGTCAAACAAATTGTAATTTCATCCACTGTGATTTTCACTCTTCTATGAGAAGTACATTCAGCAGCACATCATCAAAGACAGAGCACTGGATGAGGAGTTATCTGTTCCCTACCTGTTTGTCCAGATAGCCTTTGCCATCGGGATCGGCCAAATCCCAGATCTGAAACAAGACACAAGCACACAGCATTAAAGACACAGTGAAATTAAAACTACCCGAGGTGTGTTAATTGTTTATTTCTCTCTTATTACATGTTTAATACAGTGGGGCAAAAAAGTATTTAGTCAGCCACCAATTGTGCAAGTTCTCCCACTTAAAAAGATGAGGGAGGCCTGTAATTTTCATCATAGGTACACTTCAACTATGAGAGACAGAATGGGGGGAAAGAATCCAGGAAATCACATTGTAGGATTTTTAATGAATTAATTGGTAAATTCCTCGGTAAAATAAGTATTTGGTCACCTACAAACAAGCAAGATTTCTGGCTCTCACAGACCTGTAACTTCTTCTTTAAGAGGCTCCTCTGTCCTCCACTCGTTACCTGTATTAATGGCACCTGTTTGAACTCGTTATTAGTATAAAAGACACCTGTCCACAACCTCAAACAGTCAGACTCCAAACCCCACAATGGCCAAGACCAAAGAGCTGTCAAAGGACACCAGTAACAAAATTGTAGACCTGCACCAGGCTGGGAAGACTGAATCTGCAATAGGTAAGCAGCTTGGTGTGAAGAAATCAACTGTGGGAGCAATTATTAGAAAATGGAAGACCACGGAGATGCTCTGCACGCAGGAGGAAACCTTCGGTCCGCTGCTGCCTGTCATCAGGTCCGTACGCTCAACAGGCAGCGTTTACTCTGTGGTTCATACGAGAGTCTCTGTAATGCNACGGGGGGACCTAGTGAATGACCTGCAGAGAGCTGGGACCAAAGTAACAAAGGCTACCATCAGTAACACACTACGCCGCCAGGGACTCAAATCCTGCAGTGCCAGACGTGTCCCCCTGCTTAAGCCAGTACATGTCCAGGCCCGTCTGAAGTTTGCTAGAGAGCATTTGGATGATCCAGAAGAGGATTGGGAGAATGTCATATGGTCAGATGAAACCAAAATAGAACTTTTTGGTAAAAACTCAACTTGTCGTGTTTGGAGGAGAAAGAATGCTGAGTTGCATCCAAAGAACACCATACCTACTGTGAAGCATGGGGGTGGAAACATCATGCTTTGGGGCTGTTTTTCTGCAAAGGGACCAGGACGACTGATCCGTGTAAAGGAAAGAATGAATGGGGCCATGTATCGTGAGATTTTGAGTGAAAACCTCCTTCCATCAGCAAGGGCATTGAAGATGAGACGTGGCTGGGTCTTTCAGCATGACAATGATCCCAAACACACCGCCCGGGCAACGAAGGAGTGGCTTCGTAAGAAGCATTTCAAGGTCCTGGAGTGGCCTAGCCAGTCTCCAGATCTCAACCCCATAGAAAATCTTTGGAGGGAGTTGAAAGTCCGTGTTGCCCAGCGACAGCCCCAAAACATCACTGCTCTAGAGGAGATCTGCATGGAGGAATGGGCCAAAATACCAGCAACAGTGTGTGAAAACCTTGTGAAGACTTACAGAAAACGTTTGACCTCTGTCATTGCCAACAAAGGGTATATAACAAAGTACTGAGATGAACTTTTGTTATTGACCAAATACTTATTTTCCACCATAATTTGCAAATAAATTCTTTAAAAATCCTACAATGTGATTTTCTGGATTTTTTTTCTCATTTTGTCTCTCATAGTTGAGGTATACCTATGATGAAAATTGGAGACCTCTCTCATCTTTTAAGTGGGAGAACTTGCACAATTGGTGGCTGACTAAATACTTTTTTGCCCCACTGTATGTGTAAAAAAAAATCGTTTTTGAGTATTTTTAGATCAAAGTGCCTCTCTTTTCTCTTCCTGTAAACACAAGAATATTTTTAAAGACTCATCTTGAACCCTGGGGCAGTTCCATAAATGTATTCAATCAAATAGGATATGGGCAAACTAGCTAATTCCACTCATATAAAACCACATCTGATCATTAGCTAGTGGGTAGCTAGTAGAGTAATATCATAGTATGAGGTGTGTGTTTGGATTTCAACTGGTAGACCTGTGTGACAACAAAGAATGTGGCTAAGGTCTAATTTGTTCAATTAACCCTCATGCTTCTCCTCCTCGTCTAACAATGCATGTGAGGGAGGTGTGTGTAGAGGTGAACAGTCCTCTGCAGCTCCCTAGCTCCATATCTCTCTACAAATTTGTATCGCATCACCGTAACCTCTAAGCCACAACCACTTTTCAGAGATTCCATCACATCTAAAGGATTTGATTTTAATCCCTGTAGCAGCTAAACCCACCCACACATTCCGCTTCATAAATACATCACATTACAGAAGGTAAAGATGACTTTAAGCACAGTGTGGCAACAATGGCCATTCTGGCCAAGCAGACTAGCCTGGTAGACATGACCTCTGACAAAAACAAACAAAAGGAGGTCTCTGACGACTCTAGCTCTGAAAAGGACTTTTTATAAGCAAAGATTTCATTGATGGCATGCGGCAAATGCCTATAAATATTTTCCAGTTTAGCATTTCCCTTCAGTGCATTCTCTAAATGCATTCCAGTAAGCTACTGTGGATTGCCATTCTGATGGCTTGGCTAATGGAGCTACTTAGTTTTAACCATTTCCTGTAGGTCAGCATTTGTTATTTAATTCCATTAACCCACTGACAGACAATGGTGAGGCACTCTCTTTAATCCGTCTTTCCTGTTTGAACTAATTTAATAAATGTGTTTCACAAGGGTCTGAAATAATCATGTCGGACTCTGACTTCGCAAGATTTTATCAATTTACAGCAGAAAACCCAAAGGCAGCGGGGACCCTGGCTTAATAAAGAAGAATACATATCCAGCACTAACCAGGCTATTTAGCAAAATGTTCTGATTATTGAAGACACCCATCGGATCCATTGAATTAATGTCCCTGTAATGTTTTAACTGACAAGCATATTTACATTTGCTCAACATAGCAAATGAAAAGCAACAGGAAAAAAGAACAAAATCAGTCTAAAATACAATGTAGCCAATGTAGCCTAGTCTTGTATGATGTCTTTTCTCTGAAAGGTACCCTGTTTAGTTTTTGACTGCTGCTGGTTCTGTACAGCAATCTGTGTTTCACCAGATGTGCATAGGGGTAATGTGATGACTGCAGAGGCAGGAAGTGATATTTATGGAGGTAGTAATTCACACTCAGAGGAAGAAATGAGCTACTGAAAGGGAGGAAGGCCCAATGTTAATGATGCAGTGATTAGTCAATTGAAAGAAAATTAACTATTTTGATAATCGATTAATCGTTTAAGTAATTTTCCATGGTTCCAGGTTCTCAAATGTGAGAATTCGATATTTTCATGGTCTTACATGATAGTAAATTGAATATTTTGGGGTTAGTTGGACAAAACAAAACATTTGATGACGTCACCTTGTGCCCTTGGATAATGTGATGGGCATTTTTCACTATTTTCTGATGTTTCATAGACCAAACAATTAATCGAGAAAATAATCGGCAGATTTATAATGAAAGTAATCATTAGTTGCAGCCCTACAATGCAGGTTTCAATACGATTACATAAAGGCTTTGCAAATATTTAATGAGGTAGAAAATGCATTTCGCATCTCAAAGTCCAACTGAAATGCATTTAGTCTGCTACAGCATACATACTGTATCTGCTCTGTAAATCACTTGTTCTGTGTTCTCCTTTGAGAAAAAAATCAGAAACCAAAAGAGAGAAATTTAAAAAATTTTTTTTTTTTTGGTTTCATAATGGTGGTCCCTTGTTCTGCATTAATTCGACAGAACACCGTTAGTTCTCTGTCTACGTAGATGGAGACCTTATTTTGAGCCAATCAAATCTCACATAAAGCAGTAACGTCAGATTTCTACCATAGGCAGAGGAGACAGTCACACTGAACCAGACAGCAGCCTGCAACACAAGAACTTAGAAACATGAAGAAACGTCAGTTTGCAGGCTAGATAGCTAATTAGCTGCTCAGCTTCAGCACATTAAACAGCATGTACAGATGTCACTTGGGTCCGGTTAGAGTCTGATGTGGTTATTACTCTTCAATACCACTAACAACATGTTTTTGTCCTCGTTCCCCACAGTGTAACACCGGCACTCTGACAGCAGCTGGCAAGCTGCCAGTCAAACACAGAGAGGGAAACGCCCCTCCAGCCAGCTGAGGCAAAAAGGAGCATTTCTGATATTTTCCCTAAGACCGTTTTACTTCCTTTTAATAATGCAAAACTATAAACAATACATCTAAAAAACACGATGACTTAATTTTTCACCACAAAAAGGGATGACTAAACATGATTTCAGTTGGACTTTGAGCTTAAAGTGTAAAGAACGTTTGTTCATGATAATACCGATATGAATCATAATGTGATTTAAATGCGTAATATCATGATAACAGCAACACACAGAGCCTTTCGACCATTGAGGCGTTCAACAATCCTTAAATCATTTAAGTTGTATCAGCCACAGACTAGTTTTGTTTTGCTGGCGCCATGTTTCTGTCCCTGCCAGAAACTCGTTCACGTTTCTCTACCATGTATACGCGTAACCTGGTTTCTAATCTGACAATAAACTCCAGACAGACAAATTAACAGCTGAGCAGTGGATTAAAGGAGAGATCGTTACCCAGAGATACACACACTGCTATCAGCTGTCCAAAACATAACTCCAAAACATAAATGACTTTTACCTAATTGGTTGGACTTTGTCAGTTTTGCTGAGGTACCAGAGTGTAAAAGCCTAAAATGTTTATGTCACACATTAATCTAACAAACTAACACATTTGAGAGGGTTTCCTGTAACTATATCACAACTTCTGCTGAATCCTTGTCTTAACTAATCAGAGACCTTAAAGGGAGACTCATGATCTTGGAACATGTACTGACAAGATTGTGTAGGCTCTTCTTATTCTGGAAAAACATCATGACGGAGAACACTGCAGATGAGCTAGTTTTGTGTCTGTGTGTGACACACACGCACACACACACCCCGCTCCCCCTCTCACACATATAACTACACAGGTGCTCCCTTGTTCTCGTTTTCTCTCTCTCACTGAATACAAGTTCTCCCCATGTCTTATAAGACTTTTTAAGACATTTTGTGGCCTTAAATTTTAAAAATCAAATTCAAGGCCTTTTTTACTTACTTTAAGGATCCGCAGATACCCTGTGAAAACTGCGATGCAGCATTTTAGCAAGAAGCCATCAAACTCACAGACTTCTGTAGCCCAGCTCCTCATCTCTGCTTGAGGCTATCGGCACCAGGCTACATTAGCTGCCACTACCAGAAAAAAAACCTAATCTCCGACTGAACTGTCGGTGGTTGAGTTGCATTGTGGGTAGTGTAAGCACCACATTTTGACACAGAAGAAGAATGCATGGAATAAAAGAGATGATATATCTGGGTCTGCTGCATCTATTTTGATTCTTCTTTTTGAAACTGTTCGTTGCGAGTGTGACAATGTTATAGGCATGCTGAAAATATTTTGCTTTGGACCTCAGGGTTTCCCGCAGCACCTTATAGCATAGAGGGGTCACCTTGTCTGAAGACCCCTTCCAGTAGTCATATAAATCATAAAAAATAGTACACTTTTATGAAATAAAACATTAACATTAAGGAAAACAGACAAAGCAAATATCATAATACTTAATGAGTGTGGGTATTATTAAGGTTGTCATCTAATTAAATTGATTACAAGGTGATTTGCATCAGGGTCTGGTTAGCTTAAACCTTGGCTAAAGACCTTTAACTTCACAAATTACAAACATGACAGTTTGCACAAGTTTAAATCTGCAATAATTGGGGGTTTTCTGCCACTTTGAGCTGCAAAACAAGCTGCAAATACAACATTGACATATTATCAGCTTAGTTTAGTCAGCATAAAGTTTATATGTCGAACATGTTCGCAAACATTTGCCCATTTAAACATCCAATAGACAAGGAATGACATTTATAATTCAACTCGGGGTCATGTTTGTGTCCACCTGATGAATGCAAGTCTAATAATTGTTTGGTGTCCTGAGAAAATCATCTGGCTCTTTAGCTGCTCAATGCTCCACTATGTCCACCAGCTAGTCTCTAACTGTGTCTTTACAGTGGATTTATCTTAACTTTTTTTGCAGGCCGTAAAACCAAAACAATGAGCTGAAAGAAGCTGAGTTGGTGATAATTCTGTGTAGGTATGTCACTACAAGCGACACCTTTCACATAACAAAAAGTAATTTGGTCTATTGTTAATATAAAATACTAATGCAGCTTTAGCTTATGGTTATAAATCACTCAATGTCCCAAATATTATTCGTCCTGTGCATATAAGGTATGCAAACACATCAGCAGGGCTGAATTCTGTAAAACAGGCACCCAGCCCTTTAGGTAATAATAGTGTGCAGATAACCGGTTCTAATTGGTACTGTCGGTTTTTACTGTTATGAGCATCACAAAGTTTACTCTTCTGAACACTTTTCAACAATGCTGACAGCAGACAGACCAACAGACCATAGGTTGACCTTCAGTCCACTGACAATCCTTAACTACAGTAAGAACAATAAAGATCCACAAGCTGCAACCACCTTGTATGAAACAAACACACTTCTCAAGCTCTGTGTGAAGTAACATTGACACCATCAGTCTCTTTACAGAAAACAAGCAGTGTAACTTTTGCCACTACCTACCTTTCCCAATGTAATGTCAGGGAGTCCAGACTTTTTTAAGAACAAGGCAGCTTCTGTTGGTCCAACTCTCCCTGTATTCCCAGGATCCACCTTGGAGCAAACACACACGTCACAGTCTGAGTGCATTTTGGCATATTTACAGCATCTTTCATTTTTCCATTTCATGATGAACTCTCCCTCAAACATGTGAACTGTCTTTCACACGTGTTTTACATAAATTAGGGTTACAGTTTAGAAGCAATATACTTTGATCATCTTACCTGTCTGTAAAAGTTCTCATATACAGGGTTCCCACTTGACAACTGTGTGGCAGAAAGAGAATATCATTGCACTATAAATCAACGCCGTGCGCTCATTTCAAATACTCGTTTAAAGCTGAAAGAGCTCCAAAAGCCCTGCTGCTCACAATCAATAACAAAGATATCACAAACCAACTGCATTGCTATATTATATGACTTGCGCAAGAAAACCGCTACCGTGGGTGCTCATCAGCCTTAACATTAACTTGGCCACCAGTGCAAGTTAAGACTAGTGAGCCAACTCACATCAGCATCATTAATCAAAGCTTAGCCTAGGTTAGCTGAGGTTAGCCTGCCTTCTAGCTAGCCTCACGAGCATGTTTATCCCCATCCTCACACTTGCTGGCATCAATGCTAGGCTAGTTAAGGTTTGCTAGCTTAAGGACTGAACGTTATCCCGGTTTCTGATGCTTTGTTACACATACGTGCGCAGGCCAGTCCGGGTCTAACTTTGTATAACGTTACAGTGTCCATGGTGCTCATTATCTTTTAATTTGTAATTAGTAAGTTAAGTGTATGTTATGTCGCAGACACGGCTAGCTAGTACCGGCTGAGGCTAACAAGCTCTCTACCTAACGGTACTGCAATAGGCCTTATTCGACAAGCTGACTGCCTAATTTCTAGCTGCATTCCAAAGCGAGCTCATGTTTTGTTCAAAGTAAAATGAAAATACAATGTCATGAATGGGGCATATCGTGTTATGCTATTAATTATCTTAGCCTTACATTGAAGTGTAGAGGCGTAAATTGCGGCATCTTTACCTGGGTGAGAGATGTGTGAGCTGCCATCTTCCCTGTTGCTGCGGGAACGCACCCACCTCCCTCTCCAAGGCAACACTCCCCTTAGCGGACAAACCTATGCCTCACATTCCGGCAAAAGATCGCGGCCAATACTCCATTTAAGATATGCTAATTTTATGTTGCCTACATGGTCTGAAAAATAATGGATTTCTTCAAATAAAAATGTTGACTTTTGATTTGTCGTTAGGGTAAGTTCTTTAATTCGGCATAAATGTTTTACAAGCACGTAACTACAGCTTACAATGGTTTACCTTTCAGTCATGTTGTGCTGGGACCACATTGCAGTTTATCTCGATTTATAGAATTACAAATCCTGTTGTTAGGCGCTGGTATATGGTCGCTACAAAACAAATCCCCCTGTAAAAAAAGAAAAGTTGACAATAAAGGAAAGCCTTCATTTGTACAATTAACATAAAATTGTTTATTCGTCACTTTGTGCTTGCACGACTTAGCTGCTATGAAGTTTTCTGATGTTTGGAGGCATGATACACTGATGTAGGCCTACACTCTCCAGCAAATATGACGTTTTCACTGCCTGTCTATAAGTGTACCTGACAGTGAAAATATGTGAGGCTTGCACTTCGTTCACTCATGATAAAACATCACCTTGTCTCACCCACTTTGTAAAAGCCATTTATTTTACACAATGCTGAAACAAAAGTTTTTCACAACTATTCAGCAAAACCTCAACTGGTGTATTTAAGGTTGTAAGTATTTTTTAGAAACCCAAAAAGAAAACAAAACATTGACAACATGGGTAAAACAACAGATAAACTGAGATCAGAGCAACAACACCACACTGGTGGTCATCATTCCTAACCCACTGCCATGCTATAAATAATTCTGTAACAACCTCATGCAACCAACCACCTCTCACAGCTAAAGAGCAGCATTTGTCATAGTAAAGTGCCTTTTTCCCCCCAAAGTTTGTATACCCCATTTACAATGTAATACAAAACTTCCAGTCATTTCCAGTTCAAACACAATAAAGAGAAGTAAAAGGAGAAACAGCAAAGCACATGCTGAAAGCTGAAAAAATATTCTTTTTGTTTTGGCTTCTAGCACTTATTCAAATTCCCTTTAGGCCACTTCTGAAACAATAACTGATTAACTATCAATAATTAAAACTCCAATGATGATCACCAATCCTAGGACACTCTTAACACTATATTGTAAACTACAACACCATTTGTAAAATGTCTTTACCAACCCATAAGGCATGAAGGAGCAATGGCTCAAACTCTTAGTTTTAAGATGCATAGCAGATGTGATATGAGACAAACTGTACAGGAACAGATTGTCTGAAAGTATGAAGTGGACTATGTGTGATCGTTCCAGCCATCGAAATATTGAGAAAACAACTGACATGTTGTCTTTTCTTTTTTTTTTTTTAAATGTCAAATGTTTAGCTCACAAATCATGCTATGTGGCACTTCATAATCAACCTTCATCTGCAAAATAAAACAAACCCTCCACAGTGAAAGATCATAATGACAATTCAAGCTGAGTGCTGCATCTGGGCGTGCCCTCTTCTCCCACAAAATACAATACAACAGCACACATAATCTTGATAACAAGTAATTATAATATACTGTAACTGCACAACTAAATCATCGTATGTTCCAAATAGAGTGCAAAGTGTCACGACTCTTCTGGTAGTGGAGTTAATCGCCTGCTTATAGCAGATTGAGTTGACCAAACTCTGAATGTCTACCGTTTTTGGAATCCCATTTCCGCAAAACAAAACAAGCAAAAAAGTTGGGAATAACAGAAATAAAAATAATACTCATGGTGAGTCAAAATAATAAGATAAAAGTAAAAATGTCAACTTTCTAAGTCAAAACTATGAGCTACTAACTGAAACTCATTAAATACTAAGTCAAATGTTTTATTTTGACTTGCCATGAGTAAGTCAGAACAATTAGTTAAAATTTTGACAAAATTATAAGTCAAGATTTTGACTTAAATGGTATATTTTTGAGTTACTTTCATAACAATTTGACTTTGAGTATTTTATATTGTCATTATATTTGTCATTCCTAACATTTCATCTCATTTTGCTTTTTCTGGCAGGAATTGGCGGCAAAGTTTCAAATACTCCTACAGCAGCCTCATTCATTCTGAGATATTTTGAGTAATTGGGATTTTTTCCAAGGATAAAAGAAGCACAAGAAATGAAATCATCAGACCTGAACTTTAATATAAAGCAATGCTAGCTCTCAAACAGTGAAGTCAACAGTCTGCATCCCATTTTCAGGTAAATCCAACATGGAGGGTGTGTAAATGCACATGTACACATTTATTACAGATCCACTCTGTATATGTACAGTAGTCTAAGTTTAACACATGCCCTGCAGGCAGCCTGTGAGCGCTCTCAATAAAAGCCTGTTGGCCTGTGAAAGTGATGCAGACTGTTGGCATATTTCCTGGCATGACTTTTCTCAGTGTGATCACTCGGCACAAGCGGCAGCAGAAATGATGTAGCAGCAGTGAGGCACAGCTCAGTGTGAGCTCCTATGATGATCGTCACAGCAGAATGGCGAGTGGGCAGCACAGCTAACGTTGAACAGCATGTCTTCATCATCATCATCACCATCATCAGACCACACAGTCACATGGCATGAAAAGAAATGTCCTCTTCTTCTCCTGTCCCTGTTCCTCATCCGGCCCTCTGTTGAACGGTGATGTGTCCTGTGATGGTTGGTTACTCATCGTCCCATGTTTGCTGTAGCAGGAAGTTAGCGGCCAGATTCTCATTCTTCTCGCAAGCGAAGTAAGCCTGGATGACTAAGCCTTCAGGGAAGCCCAACGCTTTTAACTGGAACACACACACACACACACACACACACACACACCAGTACAGCTGTGTCTGAGAAAGTTACTGGTAAGGGCATACATATTAGACACAAGACACATCACAGCGTATAGGAACACATTAACCCAGTGGTCAATTCAGTTGCACAGTGGTGTGTCACAAATGTTGACGTTTTTTTAAAAACACAGTGCTGCTTGTGTTGCTGCATCAGCGTCTGCACATTGCTAGGGATGGGGATCGAGACCCGGTTCTATAAGGACCCGGTTCCAAATTTCTCAAAACCCGAAAATCAATAAGGTCCGAGCTTATCGATACTGCTATCTAGACTAGCGTGTCCTATAACGTAACGTCTATGTCTTGAGAGAACACCGCCAACTCCGGCTGCCGTTGCGGGACAATCATCCTCCTCCACCAAAGGTATGCATGGTGTGTGCACCCCAACTTGGCAGCAAGTCCCGTTCATTGACAATAATAATCCAATCCAAAAATATTCTATCTCTTAAAGTGACGGTACAGATTTTAACCAACACTTTAGTGTGAAAACGAAATACTTATTGAAACATAAACAAAACAGTTTCTTCAATATTTAGCACATTTGACCAAATTAAAATTTTTATCGTAAGCTAGTAGTAGTTTTTGCGCCATGGAAAAATATATATAGTTATAATCAATGGCGTAGTAATGTTTATAATGACGAGGCATTTTTCATTTGAGCATGGCTAGGTGTGCTGTCATGCCGATTTGATCACGTTCTAAATGTCTAGTTGACCAATCAGATTGGT